>JBBPLO010000150.1:0-25707 GCA_038089835.1 Retiboletus flavoniger
GTGTGAATGTTTTAAAACTCAGATGACATGTTTACATGTATATCTTTGTTTGTAGCACCAAACAACAGCAAATAACCTCTTACAATGTTGAGATCCTATATCTTATATCAGAAGTCCAAAAACTGTTTCAATGGTGTTCCTGATTTAGAATAGGCATATCTCTACAGCCCCTGAGCCAAATCACATGAACCAGGGACCGATTTGTAGCCAAGGGTTTGTACTTTGTTTTGTCTCACCAAAGCGAGGTGTGATTCCCACGGGTGATTGCGGGGCGCTTTGTGCCCTGGTTTGGGGTTAGTTATTGGAACGGTTTTTGGAGTCACTGTATGGTCCAGACAAGTCTGGATGAACTAATATGAAGTAAAACTACTTGCAGAGTGATATAAGCGGTGTCTGAAAAGGTCTTCGAAAGACCAGTAAAGTAGGGGTGATGAAATAACAAGGAACTGGTCTTGTATATGACCGGGTGGACTTACTTGGACTACTGGACTTCGATGGATGGGACCAGAGGTGGACGGGACCAGCTCTGGGTTGGACGGCAGGTGGAATGAACAACAGGGATGATGATGCAGCAATGGTGAAACCTGCTGGAATAGTGGTTTACAACCATAGAAACCTATGGATCTCTACATTGTCCAGGTGACCTGTTTATTGGTGATGATTATCATTGCCGTTTCCCACTCACCAGTGTTGAACACTGGTAAGTGTCTTCTACTCTACCATATTCAGCTGTATGGATCATTCCCACCACCTCCACTGTAGGTCTCTGTTATTTGTTTCAGCACTGTCTGAAAAACTGATGTCATGGGGATAGCTGAGATCACCAGTATTTACACTGATGAGCTTCCACTCTCATCTCACCAACTTCTTCCTTCACACTGATGACTATTCCACTGACAACTACCCCACTGTTCCATCATCCCAATACCTCGTCATCTCCTCCACCATTGTAAAACAGTGAACTTGACTTGGAGGACTAGCAGGGAGTAGTCCTGAGCCTGCAGGTAGGTTGAAGGAGATGAGTATCATCCCAAAGGGGTCCAACTACAAAGAGAAATGCAGAGAAACCTGCCCGAGTGGATGTTGCCCAAGGGAAAACAGTCCGGAAGAAGACCGGAAGAAGACTGGAAGTCCAGACTAGAGAAATTGATGAGCGGGAAGCATGGGGGATATGACAAACAATGATGGTGATGGGCCAGAGACAATATGGACAGATATGGTGGTGTGGTGAGAATCCAACATGAAGGAAACTTGATTATAAAATCCTAAGTACATGGTACTTATAGTTTGGACAAGTCCAGATGAACTAATACAAATGTAACTAAGTGTGGAGTGATATAAATGGTATGTATAGTCATATAGAAAGGTCTTTGGAAGACCAGTAAAGGAGGGGTGATGATATGACCAAGAACTGGTCTAGTATATAACTGGGTGGACTTACTTGGACTACCAGACTATGACAGATGGGACTGGAGGTGGATGGAACTGGCTCTGGATTGGACAGCAGGTGGAATGAATGATGGGAATGATGATATGACAATGGTAAAACTCATTGAAATAGTGGTTTACGATCATAAAGACCTATGGATCTCTACACTGTGCCCTCATTATTGCAAGTTGGTCCTGTGTCCACCTGCCTACCTAAAGTGTTCTAAGCAGCTACACCCAACCATCAGTCAAGTTTCCCCTCATTCCCCCCACTCCCTGGTGTCGAACATTGGAGAGTATCTCCCAACTGTGTGCAGTTTACTGCAGTCAGCTTTCCCTACTCATTTCCCATGGTATACTATGGGTGGTGACTCTCTTGTTCGTCATTGCTCTTTCCTACCCACTGGCACTGAATACTGGGTAGTATCTTCTCCTCTCCTGACTGCCCATGCCCACAGATTCAAGTTCCCCCCTTTCATGTCTCTTATTTGCTGTAGTGTCCTCTGACAATGATATTGTCGCTCTTTCTGTTACAATTTTCTTTCCATCTCATCGTATACTACTAGTGATACTCTTTTTCTGTCTCTTCTCTTATTGACGGACTGCGTCTTATCGCCCACATCAGGCTTATCTCCTTATCGGAGGTCCAGCCTCTAGTTATCTTTGGTCTCTCGACCTCGGACATTATCCCTCCTAATTAGGCTCTCTTATGCCTAATCGTTCCCTGTTATTCCACAGTATTCCATGGTCTGTGCACTGTGTATCATCCTATAAATAGTCCTCGTTACCTTGTATTCTTTATTCTTGGTCTGTGCAATCTAGCGTACTATCAAGCGTCATTCCGAGTCTACTTCAAGCCTTCCCTTGAAGTCTTGTTCCCTTGCCCTCAGTCTCTTAAGAACTACCCTAAGATTGGCCTGTTAAGACATCGGTCTCTTCATGAGTATCACCTTAGCAAGTCAAGACTCCCTCGAGACCTTGTTGGTACCCCTCGTGTAACAAAAGACCAAGAATTTTCTCGGTCCCACCTTTTCAGGTGAAGGACCTACCACCCCTCCACCACATCATACCGAGCCCCAGAAGAAAGTGACTCTGACCTCCCAGACCTTTCCAGATACCGGACACCCTTGAGACGAATCACTGGATTCAGCAGAACTCCTCTCCTCGATCCCTCGTATGCACCTCAGACTAGGAACCCAACCCCTAGAAACCCTAGTACTCCCACCCCTTGTCAACCTAGCCCACCCCCTCGTCAACCTAGCCCACCCCCTCATCAACCAAGCCCATCTCCCAGTCCACCCCCCATGTCAACTAGTAAAACAGAACTCAAAGCAGCTCTCCCAGCTGACTTCTCTGGGAAGTCCACTAACGCCTCCCGATGGATTAAAGCCATGAGAGCCTACTTCATCTTGAACGACACCCTGTACCCTGGAGACGTCACTCAAATCATGACCACGCTGAACAAGATGCCCGAAGGAAGAGGAGCTTCCTTCGCTGAAGCTTGGTATGACAAGATGGCCAACACGACCATCACCACAGGAAAAACCTTCTCTGAGTTCGTCACCAATTTCGAAACAACCTTCTTCCCCTATGATATCCAAGCCAACGCACGTTTCGAACTAGCCAAACTCTGTCAGAAAATCACCTGGACTGGAGACAGCTTCCAGCAATATATCACTGACTTCCAAAACTTAGCAGGGAAGTCAGACATCACTGATGAGACCACTCTTATCAACCACTTCGCCCTTGGACTTGACCAACAAATCACTACTATGATTCTTTCCATGGGGATGGTCCCCACCACCATCGAAGACTGGGTGACCAAAGCGAAAACCTTCCACATCCAGAAGATGAGAATTCAAGCCCTTCACCTTGGAAGTACCCCCCCTTCTTTCACCTCCACTAGATCCCCTCGAGACCCCAACGCCATGGACATAGATGCAGTAAATCTCACCAAACTCACTCCCATGGAATGCACCAAATGTATTAAAGAGGGGCGATGCTTTCACTGCAGGATGACCGGGCATAACGCCCAGAACTGCAGGCGAACCACCCTCAACCGCCCTTCACCCCCTCACCCCCAACATGTCTGAACCACCTCCACTGTCCCAGTGATCACCTCCGCCACCCCAGTAATCACCATGCCCATCCCCGTGCCTCAGCTCTTCTCACTCCAACAGTATGTGAACTTCCTCCAAACCTCCAGGAAGAATGAAAGCAAGATACTTTCAGTCCTTAAAATGTGTTATGATGAGGCCTCCCTGATCATCTCCATGGAAGAGGTCAACTCTATCAACTTTGCCAATGTTCAGAAGGCCAAGGATTTTTAAAGAGAGAAGCCACCTCGATGTCTCCTTCTCTAACTACCCACCATGTACTCATAGCTCCCAAAAACAATAGAACTCTTCGCCTCTCCATTTCCGTACATGGAATCATCAAAACCACCGCCCTTGTTGACTCTGGCGCAACAGGAAACTTTATCGACCCATGACTCCTAAAAACTCTCCCCTGTAAACTGAGACGTCTCGACACTCCCATCGTTGCCTATAATGTAGATGGAACCACCAATCATGCCAGGACCATCCAATGGACCGTAACTCTCCCTATCATTTGCGATGACTTCTCCCATCTCGAAACCTTCTTTGTCCTCTGACAGAAGACACCACAAATCATCCTTGGCCTCCCATGGTTAAACAAATGGAATCCTTTAATTGACTGGATCTCCAGGACTGTCACTATCACCGCAAGTCATCCCCAGAGGGTAGAGAGGTCTCTTCGTGAGTATCCTCCCCAAAAGGATGACACACCTGAGATCAACAAAACCACCCTCTCCACAGAAATCGCCCAATGACAACTACCTAAGGAAGTTTCTATCCCCACTTTCTGCCAAGAGTTCACTGACATCTTCATGGAAGCAACCCATAACATCCTGCCCCCACACCGTTCTTATGACCACACCATCGACCTAAAAGAATCCTTTGTCCCAAAGATCGCCAAAGTCTACTCTCTGAATCCTGCTGAAAAAGTCACGTGTCAAGAATTCATCGACGAACATCTCAAAACTGGCTGCATTGTCCCCTCTAAGTCCCCCCAAGCATCACCTTTCTTCTTCGTCCCCAAAAAAGATGGACCCCTCAGACCATGTCAAGATTACCGATACCTAAATAGCCACACCATCCGGAATGCCTACCCCTTACCCCTCATCTCTGACCTGATCGACAACATGCGAGATGCGAACTGGTTCACTAAGATGGACATCCAATGGGGATACAACAACATTCGGATCCAAGAAGGGGATCAATGGAAAGCAGCATTCATCACTGAGCTAGGCCTCTTTGAATCCACTGTCATGTTCTTCGGTTTCTGCAACGCCTCCTCCACCTTCCAAGCTTTCATGAACCAGATCTTCGCCGACATGATCACAGAACGTTGGCTGAAGATCTACATGGACGACATCGGAATCCATACCAATGGCGACCTCACCACCCATCACGACCGCACTTGTCGAGTACTCCAACGGTTACGAGAGCATGGCCTATCCCTGAAAATCTCCAAATGCACCTTTGACTCTCCCACTATGGAATATCTAGGCCTGATTATCGGCCAAGGAACCATTCAGATGGACCCCTCCAAACTCTCCACAATTCAGGACTGGCAGAACCCCTCCTCAGTCACCGGCGTTCGCTCCTTCCTTGGCTTCGCCAACTACTATTGGAAGTTCATTGCCAACTACTCCAACATTGCCACTCCTCTCATGCTTCTCACTCGGAAGGACCAACCTTGGCTGTGGTCCCCTCTCCAACAACACACCTTTGACTCCCTAAAGACCACCTTTTGCTCTGCTCCCGTTCTTGCCCTCCCAGACATCACTCGCTCCTTCTCTCTTATGACTGACGCCTCCCTCCTGGCCGCTGGTGCCATCCTCATGCAGATGAACGTGAATGGCGACCTCCAGCCCGTTGCTTACTTTTCCAAAACCTTCGCTCCCACCGAACAAAACTATGATATCTATGATCACGAGCTTCTAGCAGTCATCCTTTCACTTTTCGAATGGCGTCAATACCTCCAAGGAACTCCACATCCCATTACCGTCATCACTGACCACAAAAATCTGTCCTATATTCGCGACCCTTGAAAACTTTCCCGTCGACAGGCCAGATGGGCATTATTCCTCCAGGACTTCGACATCCTTTGGAAAGTCTTACCTGGCTCCAAAATGGGACCCACGGACGCTCTCTCTCGCCTCCCACTGGTCAACACCTCGCTGGACAATCTGGACGCTTCCATAGTCCCCGACCCCATCGTCATTAACTCTATAGATCTCTCCCTCATCAACCTCATCCATTCTAGCACCCCCTCCGACCCCCTCGTCCTCCATGCCATCACCCTCCTCGTGGATGGTTTCCCCCTCTTTCCCCAATCACGTCTCTCCGATTGGACCTTTGACAATGGCCATCTTTTTTTCCAGAATCATATGTATGTCCCTCCGTCGGCCCGCTCCGCAATTCTCCATACCATCCACTCATCACCCCTCTTAGGCCACATGGATGTCTTCCATACCAAAGCCATCCTTGAACGGGATTTCTGGTGGCCAGGCCTCGCGACCTTCGTCAAGCACTTCATCTCTGGCTGTGCTGTATGCCAGCAAAACAAAGTCAACACCCACCCCGTCCACCTCCCGTTACTACCCATCTCCTCCTCTTGTAATCTCCCCTTTCGCCAGCTCTCCATCGACCTCATCACCGATCTCCCCCTTTCCAACTCTTTCAACTCTATCATGGTCGTGGTCGACCATGGGCTTACTAAGGGGGTAATCCTCATCCCCTGTACCAAGAAAATCGATGCTGTGGGAGTAGCCCTCCTCTTTTTCGAAAATGTATTCAAAAGATTCGGCCTCTACGACTCCATTATCTCTGACAGAGGTCCCCAATTTGCCTCTGCCTTCGCAATTGAATTGGCCCACCTTCTGAAATATGACGTACGCCTTTCCTCCGCTTACCACCCACAAACCGATGGCCAAACCGAACCAACCAACCAAGAACTTGAAGTATATTTATGCATCTTCTGCGCTAATAACCCCCACTCCTGGGCCAACCTCCTCTCGTCCACAGAATTCCACCATAACTCTGCCCCCCATTCCTCCACTCAGAAATCTCCCTTCTTCTTACTCTATGGATATAAACCCCGAACCTTCCCTCCGCTTGGGAAAACCTTCTTCCCCACTCTTGAATCCTGACTCGCCTCCCTCAACTCCACCCAAAAAGAAGCCTTAGCTGCCCATGAATCCGCTTGAAAAATCATGATAACCCATTCCTTTTGGAAATTCTCCCCATGGAAACCCGGAGATAAGGTATGGCTAGAAGCCACTAACCTTAAACTAAACTACCCCTCTCGAAAACTTGCCCCTAAATATCACGGACCTTTCGAAATTACTCAGGTGTTATCTCCCTTATCCTATAGACTCTGACTACCACCCACATGGAGAATCCACAACGTCTTCCACACCTCACTCTTATCTTCTTATCGCGAGTCCCCAGCACATGGACCTCCCTTCCTTCCCCCCCCCACCTGACCTTATCGGAACGGAAGAGGAATATGAAGTCGAAGCCATCATCAATCACAAAGGACTTGGCAATCAGCTGAGATACCTGACCACATGGAAAGGATACCCCTTGTTGGAGAACACCTGGGAACTGGAATCCAATCTCAGACATGCCCGACGACTGCTCTCCACTTATAAACGACTCCACTCCCTCTGAGAACTTATTGACACAAAAGACGTTGGTCTCTCTGTGAGTATCGCCTTGTGTGTCAATAAAACAAAAGTCTATGAACCCCCTGCTGCTTGTCCCCTACATCGACGATGTCCTCATTTGCTGGCATGACTGCCTCCTCTCCCTCGTCTACCTCCTCCCGCATGTCGTCATCATTACGCTTGTGACCTGTCTTCCCATCGTTCTTGCCTGAACATGGACGTCTCTCTCTATTCGGCATCATCCTCGAGACCCCTGCTCTCGCCCTCGCCCTTGAAACCCTCCCTCTATTCCCAGAAGATGAAACCACCCACACCCTCATCCACACCTACCATTCCGCATCCTCCGCCTTACGGCTTGCCGAAACTCTCGTACCTCAGGATCCCGCCATATGATTTTCTATTGACAAGACCAGATGTAACTCGCTCGTCACACTCTTGACCCACAGATTTCACAGTTTTGTTGAGGCCCTTCCCCCTCCTCTTATCTACGTTTCCTTCTGACGGATCTATGACTCCCTCTCCCAAGCACAGCGCGACCATTACCTACAATCTCTAGATAATCTCTTACTCTTACGCCCTCATCAGGCCATCTTACCCATTCCCCCTCCATCAATGAGTCGCCTTGCAGAAAGACTTTCCTCCCCTCCTCCTGTGGACACCCCTACTATTGTTGCTTCCAACAAAGAGGACTCTAACTCTGAGTCCAACGAAGCCCTGGCCTCACCACCTATGCATTCGTCCCATATCACTCCCGTTTCTCGGACTGAAGTCCAGTGGATCCGCTTACCTAACGGCACCCATGTCCTTTCGTCCCCAACTCAAGTCATGCCTCAGGCTGATAGCATTCGACTCACCTCTGCCTCCCCAGGCACCGAATGTTTTCATTGCCACCTTCGAGGTCACTATCAGTAGGACTGCCCTACCTTCCGGTGCCCCCACTGCTCTTCCCTTGCCCCCGGCCACATTACTACTCAATGCAACCTCGTCCAGTGTGACTATTGTCACAACTGGGGACATTCCACCGAACTCTGTTCCCACCGAGAATGCGCTCTGTGTGCTCAGCCTGGGCATATCCAATCTCTCTGTCCATTTAACACTGCATCCCCCTCCCAGATGAATGCCATCTTTGGCCCCCCAGCTTTTTGAAGATCCCTTCAGGAGAAAAGGTTTGTTGATCAAGCCTGGGACTCAATTGTACAATGGGGGTAATGTTACAATTTTCTTTCCATCTCATCGTATACTACTAGTGATACTCTTTTTCTGTCTCTTCTCTTATCGACGGACTGCATCTTATTGCCCATGTCAGGCTTATCTCCTTATTGGAGGTCCAGCCTCTAGTTATCTTTGGTCTCTCGACCTCGGACATTATCCCTTCTAATTAGGCTCTCTTACGCCTAATCATTCCCCGTTATTCCACAGTATTCCATGGTCTGTGCGCTGTGTATCGTCCTATAAATAGTCCTCGTTACCTTGTATTCTTTATTCTTGGTCTGTGCAATCTAGTGTACTATCAAGCATCATTCCGAGTCTACTTCAAGCCTTCCCTTGAAGTCTTGTTCCCTTGCCCTCAGTCTCTTAAGAACTACCCTAAGATTGGCCTGTTAAGACATTGGTCTCTTCGTGAGTATCACCTTAGCAAGTCAAGACTCCCTCAAGACCTTGTCGGTATGCCTCGCATAACACTTTCCAACTCACTAACATTGAACACTTTTGCTGAGGTGTGGAGGAGGCATGATGATGACTGTCAGCAACAAAAAGATGATCTTGAAGGCGATCAAGATGTCTCTATTGTCCACCCATGGGGTGATAGCTGACCATTGTTTGACAATCTTTTGTACTCTTAATGTGGGCATCTGTTAGGTGCAACATATTAGCCATCTCTATTACCTACAGCTGGCCAGATCAAACAAAAAAGGTAGGCCTGTCGCTCATGGGTGGAGATCCACATCACTGTAGAAAATGAGGTGTAAAAGTTCCACAAGTCGTGAATTCCATTAACATGTGTGCCACAGACTTCATCCATACCCTTCTCTGTCCACCTGTTAACAAACCTTTTTAAGCATTGTTCCATATCCACCACTTCCACTCCTACTCTCACTTGTTCCCTCTCTTGCTATGGCACAAGTCATCAATGCAATGCACATCTCTCCCCAGCTTCTTCCTCTCCTTGAGGATATCTTCCAGGAGATCAGCCTTCCTTTATTTGATGAGGGTTATGACCATATCAATCCAACCTCATATTACATCCCTTGGCTGATCCAAACACATCTATACTATCCCGACACTAGAGAAGTCGTCTTTTGCAGTGCAAAAGAAGAAACAATTCTTGCCAAGATACCTTCTGTCCTTTATTCTCCTAATACCCCAGCTGTTATGACTGTGGATACATACCTCTTTTTCTTTCCTTTACTTAGCTATCTCTCCTTTCGCCCTCACTGCCTTTGGACTGCAGGTATGCCGTTACTACCTTGTGTACCGCTTTCCCAGTTCCTTTCGCCTTTTGCCGACAACCGGCCTTCCTTGGAACTGTTGTATTAATAGCTATGACTTGTCGTGACTCAGTCTCTTATCGGCTGACTCACTCCTTATCTTTGACGCTGATGCGTCTCATTACGTAACCCTTCTGGTAGTACTATTTAAACCTCAAGTCCCCACATGTATTCCTTAAGCTTAGTCTTCTCGAATACTACGAGTTACTTGGCCTCCTCCTTGCTCCTCTCATTGTCAGTATTGACACACTAAGGCTTAGGATCATCTCCTAGCCTTCCTTCGTCACCAAGTCAAGGAATCCCCTTGGACTCTCTTTGCGACTCTGCAGGTCTTCCCCAACAAGTAACCTTCATCTCCAGTACTAGGCATTGGACTCTCTCTGTGACTTCATGGATCTTCCCCAACAAGTAACCTTCGTCTCCAGTACTAGGCATTGGACCTATACCTCGTCGTACCCAAAGTCCTCTGTCAGTGTACATCCCCTAAGTCCACCTTGTTTGTCCTTCGTTGAGGCAGTTACTCACTCGAGATCCCATTGATTCTAGCCTGATGTAACAAAAGACTAAGCTTCTCTCTATGGGCGACTACTAGGTCGTTCCCACTCCTCATCCTACTCTTGCCTTCAGTCCAAATGGGGTGATTTCCTGGACACTTGTGCACCCCACTCCCGCCTTCAGCCTGAATGGGGTGATTCCCTGGGCAAAGCGCCACCATTGATCCAAGGACCCCCACCCAGTGGTCCATTCCTCGCGGCAACGTTGCCGAACAACCTTCATCCCCTGAACTCTCATCCCCCTTGTCCCTTGATCACTCCGATCTGGACACCTATCCCACCACCCAGGAAGAACAAGAAGAGACCCTCCAACTCTCTCACAATCTATCTGCCCAACTTAATCTTCTGAGAGTTCCTACCTCTCCATTGCCCACTCCCACTACCTCACAACCCCTCTTTCCTCTCCCTTCCAGACCTAGCCCACACCCAGTGCTCACTGGATTCCCTCTATCTCAAACGCACCCCCATTTCCTAGGCCACCTCTGACCCAAACAACTATGTCCTCTGGAAAGGAATTCCATCTTGGAGCTCCTACACCCTTCGATGGGTTCCCTGATACATCCATACAGTGGCTCAACACTGTACAGTTCTACCTCCTCGTCAATGAGGACATCTATGACACCAATGCTAAACAGATTGTGTTCACCCTCTCCCACATGACCAAAGGGTCCACTGCCACATGGGCCGCCACCTTCCGCCAGAAATGCATGATCTCTGGCATCATCACCTTAGGAAAGTTCCCCAACTTCATCAAGGACTTCAAAATCGCCTTCAAGCATCAAGACTCGATCGGCAATGCCATCGCCTGGCTCACCACCACATGAATAATCAAGAAGAAAGGGACTTACGAGCCCTCTCTAACCAAGTACATCGCTGACTTCCGCAACAACGTGGTTGTCTCCAAGATCTCAGACGATAACGTCCTGATCGCTTATCTCTCTGTGGGACTGCCACAACCTTTGATGATGAAAATCTACTCCATGGAATTCCTGCTGACTACTGTCGAGGATTGATACAAGAAAGCCACCCACTTCCAAACAATGTGGGAATGGACTCAAGAGATCACTAGAAGGACCTACCGTCCTACTTCCCAGAACACCCCCTTGTCGTCTCTCTCCCCTTGAAAGGACCCCAATGCCATGGACGTAGACGTCATCCAAACTATCGGGAAGCTCACTCCTGAAGAAAGAAAATGCTGCATCAAGAAGAAACTCTGCTTCTGATGCTGACAACCAGAACACTTGTCCCTCCACTGCCCCGCCTTTCCCCAACAGCATTCCACAGGTACCCAAAGCCGACCTACCAAGAAGGTCACCAAAGTAGCCGAAGAAGAGATCCCTCGTCTCCAAGAGATTGAGGACGATGACAATGAAAACAACGATGAAGAATGTGTAAAAGCAGTCTTCCTCCAGGATTTTTGACTAGGAAGCCTACCTTGATGTTAGCACCTTCCTCTATAAACTCTGTACTTGTAATGACAACTACCAAATCTATGCAAGTTCCTATCCAAGTTGTCCATCCCTCGTACACAAAGAAAACCGTCGACACCTCTGCCCTCGTAGATAGCGGGGCAAACATCTCCTGCATTGACAGGGAGTTCATAGCAAAACACAAGCTACCCACCATGAAACTCTCCACCCCGATCCTAGTGCAAAATGCCGATGGATCCTTAAACAAAAAAGGGAAAATCACCCACACCTCTTCCCTCTTCATCGTTGTCGGAGGACTCACCCACCAAGTCCTCCTCCACATGATGCACCTCAGCTGAGATAATGTCATTCTCAGACTCCCCTGGCTCCGTGCCAATAACCCCTCAATCAACTGGACAAAAAGGACCCTCTTCCTCAACAAATCCACCAATCAGTCGAAACTCTGCCAAGAGAAGGTCAGAGTCAACCAAGCCCAACACGACAAGATCTACACCTTTCCTATCCATGAACCTGACTCCATCCCAGTATGGGTTATCTCCCAGGACCACCTCCAGAATTACAACAACTGGACCACCAAAGACGTCTTCATGAATACTGCTGCTTGTAATTGAGCCATCTTCCAGATAATCCAATGTGGATTCCGCTTCCTCCGGACCTCGCAAATCGCCAAGATCACCCAGGCCATGGAGCTCGCCAAGGCCAAAGCCCTCAACATGCCAAAAACCACTCTCCCTCCTGAGTACCAACAGTTTGCATCGGTATTCTCCAAAGATGCTGCCAACCACCTCCTGCCAACCCAACCCTATGATCACAAGATCAAGGTAAAATCCGACTTTGTCCCCAATATTGGGAAAGTCTATCCTCTCTCTCCTGTGGAAAAAGAAGCCACAGATAAATTCATCAATGAGAACCTAGCAGCCGGGAAAATCTCCCCATCTAACTCCCCACAGGCTTCTCCATTCTTCTTTGTTCACAAAAAGGATGGCAGTCTTCGCCCATGCCAAGACTATTGAAAACTCAATGAGGCCACTGTCCAAGATGCTTACCCCCTACCACTAATCTTGGAACTAATCAACAAACTCTGAGATGCCAAGAAGTTCACCAAGTTCAATGTACGATGGGGGTACAACAACGTCCAAATCAAATCCGAAGACCGATGGAAAGCCGCCTTCATCACCCACCACAGACTATTCCAACCTAACGTAATGTTCTTCAGACTGACCAATTCTCCTGCCACATTCCAGCACTTCATGAACGACTCCTTCCACGATATGATCGCTGAAGGATGGTTAGTCATCTACATGGATGATCTTCTCATCTTTTCCCCAGATGACCAACTCCACACGGAGCGCACCAAACACATCCTCCAACAAATGACCGAGTTGGATCTTCATCTAAAACTCAAAAAGTGTAAGTTCACCACCGAGGAGGTTGAATATCTCGGGATGATTGTCCACCCGGGCCATGTTGCTATGGACCTGGTGAAGCTCAAAGGCATTTCTAAATGGCCTTCCCCCACTACCATGAAACAAGTCCGATCTTTCCTCGGATCTGCTAATTTCTACAGGCGCTTTATCGCCAATTACTCCACCATCGCGAGGCCCCTTATTGACCTCACCAAGAAAGCACAGTCTTGGGACTGGACCCCCAACTGTCAGACTGCCTTCGAAAATCTCAAGGCATGTTTCCTCAAACGACCCATCCTTCAACTCCCCAATACCTTGGCCCAATTCACCATCGCCACCGACACCTCCAAATTCTCCAACAACTCGACGAGAACAGGGAATGGAAACCCTGTTCATTCATCTCCCAGTCGTTCCTCCCTATGGAATGGAACTATGACATCCATGACTGTGAACTCCTCACAGTCATCCACATGCTCCAGGCATGGAAACACTACCTCTAGGGCTCCCCCTTCCCTGTCCAGGTCTTTACCGACCATAAAAACCTCATGTACTTCCGCAAACCCCAGGATCTGAACCGTTGTCAGGCTCACTGGCTCCTCGACCTCGTGGACTTCAACCTGAAGTTCTCCTACACCCCTGCTACACAGCTCGCCGGGCCAGACGCCCTCTCCCGACAACCAGATCACAACTCGAAAGAGTTGGACAATTCAGATACCACCCTCCTTCCCACAGACCTCTTCATCTCCTCCATCGACACTCTCCTCACCGATCAAATCAAAGACAGCTGTTGGACTAATGCCACCACCCTCACCGCCCTCCAATCAATCTCAAGCAAACTCCCTACCTCCTTCCACTCCTGCCTCTCACCATGGCAAACTGTCAACAGTCTCCTCACTTTCAACGGTCGAGTCTATGCTCCACCCGATGCCTGTTAGGCCATCCTGGCCAAACATCATGACCACCTCTCAGCCAGCCACCCCGGCTTCCTCAAGACTCGTCAACTTATCTCCACTCAGTACTGGTGGCCTGCTATGGCTGCCTACATCCACTCCTACATCTCTGGTTGTGCCACATGCCAACAAAATAAAACCAACACTCACCCGATGACTCCACCCCTTGTCCCTATCTGCTCCACCTGCTCCCATCCCTTCCAACAGATCTCCTGTGATCTGATCACAGATCTATCCCCCTCTGGAGGGTTTGATAGTCTCCTGGTCGTGGTCGACCACAGCCTTATGAAGGGGGTAATTCTTTGCCCCACAAAAAAATCCATCGACGCTGCCAGCATGGCCACCCTCTTCGCCCACAAAGTATACTCCCACTTTGGCCTCCCTGACAAAATCATTTCTGACCAAGGTCCCCAGTTTGCCTCCGCCTTCTCAAAAGAACTCGCCCAGATCCTCAATTACAAGCTAGTGCTCTCCACAGCATTCCACCCACAAACTGATGGAGAAACAGAGTGGGTAAACCAGGAAATAGAAACCTACCTTCGCATCTTCTGCAGAGATTCCCCTGCCTCATGGGCAGATCGCATTCCTCAAGCGGAGTTCACCCACAACCACTGACTCCACTCCGTAACCAATCAATCTCCCTTCTTCCTCCTTATGGGTTATGAACCTAACCCTCTACCCACTGTAGTCCCTGCATTGAATATTCCAGCCATAGAACTTTGACTTCAACAACTCTCGTCTGCCCGCAACGAAGTGCTGGCGTCCCATGAACTCGCTCACCAGATGATGGCAGCAAGATCCTGTCGCCCCTTCACTCCTTTCCAGAAGGGTGACCAGGTTTGGCTAGAAGCTCATAACCTCTGCCGAGAACTCGCTAACCCCAAATTCTCCCCCAAAAGAGAAGGACTGTTCGTTATCTCAGACGTCCTTTCCGCAGTTACTTATCGGCTAAAGCTGCTGATGACATGGAAGATACACCCAGTCTTCCACGCGTCCCTCTTATCACCCTATCGGCAGAACACTATTTACAGACCCCATTTCAAAAAGAACCTGCCAGATCTCGTCGGCAGACAAGCAGAGTACGAAGTGGAAAAGATGATACGTTATAAAGGTGCTTCAGATAAGCGCCACTATCTGGTCAGGTGGAAAGGGTATTCTGCCAATGATGACTCCTGGCTTCCTGAAAAGGAACTCAAAAACACACGGACCATCCTCACCATGTACAAAAAGGCGAATCACTGCGCCTTCCCTACTTAGTTTCTCCCCATCTCTTTCCCCTCTCACTCGTAATCACCATGACCCCAGAAAAACAAACAAAAACCGTTATGAACACTGTCACCGCCTCCCCCATTTCTCTCTCTATCTCTACCGTACCATCGCTACATTCTTCTCCTCCTATTTCCTCCCTCCTTGCTGACAATGTCACGTCCGCTGAGGATCTACCTATAGATTTCCCTACTATAGCTTCACATGCATCCACAGTCTACAATCCCCTATCCTCCGAATCCTGTGTCCCCTCTCCAGGATGGGGAAACCCTAGCTCCCTGTCTGCCCCTCGTTGGGGCAACTGAACTCCCTCACTGGAACTTCCCCCGGTGTCACTCGCCACCATCATCCCCACTCCCATCCTTAGCGTCAACGTCCCTCTCTATGTGCACCATATGCACGAAGACTATCTCTCCTGCGACGACATGCAGGAGCTTGCCTCAGCCCTTATGGACTCGTGTATCATGATCCCCCTCCAATCGTTCATTGAAGACGCCTCTCCCATCAAACTCATATCCAAACTCTACCTCCAAATCGCTCGCCTTGGTCTCATTCCCCCTAGACCCTCTGATGCAGACCTCGCCTACCTCGGGTCTGTAGTCTCCACTATCCACAGAGAGGCCCGAGCCATCATTCTCCATCTAGGGTACCAACTAGGGGCCCTAGAATTCTTTCAGGATCTAGACCATTATCAATGTGAGTTTGCAGCCAGACAAACAGCTCGGGACCAGACCGTCCCAAACACCCCTTCCTCCCTTGCGTCCCCCCTTAACTTGGCCGAATTAGACTTCTTAGCCCGAGTGGAAGCAGCATGGACTGGCAACGAAGGCCACACCCCCCTCGATCCTTTGCACCCTTGTTATCGAGAAGTGTGCTATCACTGCCATCTGTTACGTCAGGCTAGAACCGACGGGGTCTCGAGTGAGCTAACTGCCTCGGCGAGGGATAGACGAGGTGGACTTAGTATAGGTCTAATGCCTAGTACCGACGATCATAGGTCCAATGCCTTACGATCAGAGGCGAAGGTTACTCGTTGGGGAAGACCCATCAAGTCAAGGGTTCGGGCTCAAGGGGATTCCTTGAACTCGGGTCAAAGGTCAAAGAGACTGTAAGGGAATACCCTTAAGTCTTAGTGTGTCCACTACAGAGGACGATGAGAGGAGCAAGGAGGCCAAGTAACTCGTAGTATTCGAGAAGACTAAGCTTAAGGAAATACAGGTGAGAGAGCAGGGTTTAAATACGGCTATCAGAAGGGTTACATAAGTGGACACGTCAGCGTCAAAGATAAGGAGTGAGTCAGTGCGATAAGGGTTGAGTCACGACGAGTCATATCTAATAATACAACGGTTCTGTGAAAGGCCATGGAATGGCGAAGAAGCGGGAAGAACCGGGGAGGTGGTACGCGGGGTAGCAACAGCATACCTGAGGTCCGAAAGCGACGAGGACCAAACGAGGTTTAGCTAAGTAAAAGAAAAAGAAAAAGAGGATATGAGACTGAGTCTTGTATCGTAACATTACCCCCCTGTTAAGGTGGGAGTTCCTGACGACCTTTACTCCCTAAAGATCGATATATCCCGCTCCGGGGGATCCAGTCATGTTAGCGTAAGCTGTGTCATCAAAGATGTCATCGCAGTCGTCATTACCATAATCATGGGTTTCGATGGGGGATGCTCGGCGACGAGGGTATCGGTTTGTTCGTCGACGCGGGGGAGGAACTGGGATTGCAGGAGGAGGATGCGTCCGTCTGTTCCTGTGGATAGTGGGGGACGATGTCCGGGTGCGAACTGGAGGCAACAAGAACATTGGTACACCATGCAGTCGGTCCAAAAGTGACCGAGTCTGTGGCATTCATAACACACTTCTCTATAGTGTGGATGGGAAGGGGGAAGAGGGGTGCGTCCGTCGTTGCCGGTCCACATTGCTTCTGCTCATTCGAGGAAGTTCAACTCTTCCTCGTTGAGCGGGGTAGCGAGGGAGGAGGAAGACGAGGCGGCGCGGCAGTGGTCGGCCTGGTGAGTGGCCATCTCTTGTTGGTATCTGTCCAGGTCTTGGAAGAACTCAAGAGCGCCGAGTTGGTATCCAAGAGAGAGGACGGTGGCGCGAGCCTCTCGATGGATCGAGGAGATGATGGTCCCTAGAAGGGCAAGTTCGGCGGCAGAGGGACGTGGAGGAATGAGACTTAGACGGGCGATCTGCAGGTAGAGCTTTGAGATAAGCTCGATGGGGGAGGCGTCCTCGACAAAGGACTGCAGTGGGACCATCAGGTGGGAGTCGGTGAGGGCGGACGTTAATTCCTGCATGTCCTCATGAGAGGGGTAGTCTTCGCGCATGCGATGCGCGTATAGGGGAACATTCACGCTGAGGATGGGAGCGGGAGTGATGGTGGCGAAGGAGACCAGTGGGAGTTCCAGTGAAGGCGAGCGGCTTTCTAGAGGGAGTGGGGAGCTAGGGACCTGTGGAGGGGACGAGAGGGGATCGTAGACGACGGAGGCATGAGAAGCTATGGACTCTATAGTAGCGGACAAGTCCTCGGCAGAGGTAACGTTGTCAGCAAGGGGGGAAGAGATAGGAGGAGACGAACGTAGGGAGGAAACAGTAGAGATAGATGGAGATATAGAGGAGACGGGAGTGGTGTTCATGACGGTTTTTGTTTTTGTTTTTGTTCTTTTGGTACTACGACGAGAGGAGGGGGAGAGAGAGAGAAACTAAGTAGAGAAGGCGCAGGGGTTTGCCTTTTTATATGCAGACAGGATGGTCCGTGCGTGTTTGAATTCCCTTTCAGGGAGCCAGGAGTCATCATCGGCGGAGTATCCCTTCCACCGAACTAGGTAGCAACGCTTATCCAAAGCGCCTCTATGCCATATGATTTTTTCTATTTCAAACTCCGCTTGTCCGCTGATGAGATCCAGCAGGTTCTTTTTGAAATGCGGGCCATAGATAGCATTTTGCCAATAGGGCGATAAGAGGGAAGCATGGAAGACGGGGTGGATCTTCCATGTCACTGGGAGTTTTAATCTGTACGTGACAGGGGAGAGGACGTCAGAGATAACGAAGGGTCCTTCTCTTTTGGGGGAGAATTTGGGGTTAGCAAGTTCTCAGTGGAGATTACGGGCTTCTAGCCAAACCTGGTCGCCCTTTTTGAATGGGGTGAAGGGACGACGTGTTCTGGCTGCCATGGTTTGGCGGGCTAGCTCGTGGGAGGCGAGGGCTTCGTTGCGCGCGGAGGTCAGTTGTCGGAGTCTGACCTCGATGGCGGGGACTTGGGCGGATGGAACTACAGTGGGTAGAGGGTTAGGCTCGTATCCCATGAGCAGAAAGAACGGAGATTGGTTGGTGACGGAGTGAGGTCGGTGGTTGTGCGTGAATTCCGCTTGGGGAATTCGATTGGCCCATGAGGCGGGGGAATCCCCGCAGAAGATGCGGAGATAGGTTTCTATTTCCTGGTTTACCCGTTCGGTTTCTCCGTCCGTCTGTGGGTGGAAGGCGGTAGAGAGTGCGAGTTTGTAGTTGAGAATACAGGTGAGTTCCTTGGAGAAGGTGGAGGCGAACTGGGGGCCACGATCTGAAATGATGCGGTCAGGGAGGCCAAAACGGGAGTATACTTTATGGGCAAAAAGGGTTGCCATCCCCGCGGCGGTGATCGATTTTTTTGTGGGGCAGAGAATCACCCCCTTTGTAAGTCCATGGTTGACCACGACCAAGAGGCTATTGAACCCCTCGGAGGGGGGTAAGTCCATGATTAAATCACAGGAGATCTGTTGGAAAGGGCGGGAGCAAGTGGAGCAAATGGGGGTGAGCGGGGGATTGGTTGGGTGTGTGTTTGCCTTGTTTTGTTGGCAGACAGCGCAGCCGGAGACATAGGAGCGAATGTAGGCGGCCATGGCTGGCCACCAATATTCAGCGCAGACGAGTTGTCGGGTTTTTTGGATGCCGGGGTGACCAGCGGAGGGGTGGTCATGATGTTTAGCCAAGATGGCGTGGTGGAAGTCGGGTGGTGCGTAGATGTGGCCGTTGAACGTAAGCATCCCGTCAACGGTTTGCCACGGGGAGAGGCGAGAGCGGAAGGCGCCGGAGACGGGGAGAGTCGGGTTCAAAGATTGGATGGCGGCTAGGGCCATGGCATCGGTTTTGCATCCTTCTTTGATTTGGGATGCGAGGAGGGTATCGATGGAGGAGACGAAGATGTTGTCAGGGAGAAGGGTGATGTTGGTGTTGTTGGCGTCCTTGGTTTCGTGGTCCGGGCGGCGGGAAAGAGCGTCGGGACCGGCGAGTTGAGCGGCGGGGGTGTAGGTGAACTGCAGGTCGAAATCTGCGAGGTCAAGGAGCCAACGGGCTTGGTGACAGTTGAGGCTCTGAGGTTTGCGGAAGTAGGTGAGGTTTTTGTGGTCAGTGAAGACCTGAACGGGGAAGGGGGAACCACAGAGGTAGTGTTTCCACGCTTGAAGGGCATGGATGACTGCGAGGAGTTCGCAGTCATGGATGTCGTAATTCCGTTCCACGGGGAGGAACGATTGGGAGATGAAGGAGCAAGGTTTCCATTCTCTGTTTTCGTCGAGCTGTTGGAGAATGCCTCCGGTCGCGAATTTGGAGGCGTCGGTTGCGATGGCAAATTGCGCCGTGGAGTTTGGGAGACGTAGGACTGGGTGTTGGAGGAACCGATCCTTGAGGTCCTCGAAGGCTGTTTGACAGTCGCAGGTCCATTCCCAGGGTTGTGTCTTTTTGGTCAAGTCAATGAGCAGGCGGGTGAGTGTTGAGTAGTTGGCGATGAATCGCCTATAAAAGTTAGCAAATCTGAGGAAAGATCAGACTTGTTTTATGGTGGTTGGAACGGGCCATTTGGAGATGCCCTCTAGTTTGACTGGGTCCATTGTGGCGTGGCCTGGTCGGATGATCATTCCGAGGTATTCGACCTCGTCAGTCGCGAACTTACATTTTTCGAGCTTAAGGTGAAGGTCAAGTTCGGTCATTCTCTGGAGGACGTGTTTGGTGCGTTCCGTGTGTAGGGTGTCGTCTGGGGAGAAGATAAGCAGGTCATCCATGTAGATAATTAGCCATCCTTCGGCGATCATGTCGCGGAAGGAGTCATTCATGAATCTCTGAAACGTGGCAGGGGAGTTAGTAAGTCCAAAGAACATTACGTTTGGTTGGAAAAGTCCGCGGTGAGTTATGAAGGTGGCTTTCCATCGGTCTTCGGGTTTGATCTGTACGTTGTTGTATCCCCATCGTACGTCAAACTTGGTGAACTTCTTAGTGTCTCAGAGTTTGTCGATTAGCTCCGAGATCAGGGGTAGTGGATAGGCATTCCATACGGTTGCCTCGTTGAATTTTTGATAGTCTTGACAGGGTCTGAGACCACCGTCTTTCTTGTGGACAAAGAAGAAGGGGGAAGCCTGTGGGGAGTTAGACGGGGAAATTTTCCCGGTGGCTAGGTTTTCGTCAATGAATTTATCCGCTGCTTCGGTTTCGGCAGGGGATAAAGGGTATACCTTTCCGATATGGGGGGTAAAATCGGGTTTTAATTTGATCTCATGATCGTAGGGTCGACTGGGTGGGAGATGGTCGGCTGCGTCTTTCGAGAAGACAGATGTGAATTGTTGATACTCCGGAGGTAGGGAGGTCTTGGGAGCTGTGAGGGCTTCGGCTCGGGCGAGTTCGGTGGCTTGGGTTAGTTTTGCCACTTGGGCAGGTCGGAGGAAGCGAGATCCACACCGCATGATCCGAAAGACGGATTGATTCTTGACAGCGGCGTTCATGAAGACGTCTTCAGTGGTCCATTCGTTGTAGTCTCGAAGGTGGTCGTTCGAGATGGTTCTTACCGGTAAGGCGTCGGGCTCGTGGTCAGGGAAGGTGTAGACCTTGTCGTATCTACACTGATTGAGGCGGACTTTCTCCTTGCATAGCTTGGATTGGTCGGTTTTCTCGTCTAGCGAGAGGGTTCATTTTGCCCAATCGATCTTGGGGTTTGTGGCTCGTAGCCAGGGAAGGCCTAGGATAATGTTGTCTCGTCCGAGGTGCATAACATGGAGAAGGACTTGGTGGATTAGTCCTCCGACGGTGATGAAAAGAGAAGACGTGTGGGTAATCTTTCCTTTTTTGTTCAGAGATCCATCGGCATTGTGGGCCAGGATCAGGGTGGCGAGTTTCATAAGGGGTAGTTTGTGCTTTTCTACAAAAGCTCGGTCGACGCAGGAGATGTTAGCTCCGCTGTCGACGAGGGCAGAGGTGGTGACGGTTTTCTTGGTGTACGTAGGTCACACGACTTGGATGGGAATTTGCATGGTTTTCTCAGTTGTGTTTACTAGTACAACTTTTACAGAGGAAGGGGCTAATGTTGGGGTAGGTTTCCTTTCTAAAAATCCTGGAGGAAGACAGTTTTTACATCTTCTCCGTCTTCGTCGTCTTCGACTTCTTGTAGACGAGGGAGTTCTTCGTCAGCTACTTTGGCGACCTTCTTGGTTGGTTGGCCTGGGGTACCTGTGGGGCACTGTGAAGAAAAGGAGGGGCATTTGACAGAGGAGTGGCCGGGTTGTCGGCATTGGAAACAGAGCTTTTTTTCGATGCAGCATTTCCTTTCCTCGGGAGTGAGTTTCCCAATGGTTCGGACGACGTCCACGTCCATGGTGTTTGGGTCTTTTCGGGGAGCGGATGTCAAAGTGTTTTGAGAGGTCGGGCGGTACGTTCGTTTGGCGATCTCTTGGGTTCTTTCCCACATGGTTTGGAAGTGGGTGGCTTTTTTGTACCAGTCCTCGACGGTGGTCGGTGGGGTTTCCATGGAATAGATTCTCATCATCAGGGGTTGGGGGAGTCCTGCCAAGAAGTATGCGATGAGCACGTTGTCGTCAAGTATTTTGGAGACGACGACGTTGCGGCGGAAGTCCGCGATGTAGTTGGTGAGAGAGGGTTCGTAGGTCCCTTTCTTTTTGATCATTCGCGTAGTGGTGAGCCACGCGATGGCATTACCGATCGAATCTTGATGTTCGAAGACGGTGTTGAATTCTGTCACGAAGGCGGGGAAGGTCCCGAGAGTAATTACTCCAGTGGTCATGCATTTCTGGCGGAAGGTGGCGGCCCATGTGATGGCCGATCCCGCAGTCATGTGCGAGAGGGCGAAGGCGATTCGTTTAGCGTCAGTGTCATAGATGTCCTCATTAACAAGGAGGTAGAACTGCACAGTGTGGAGCCACTGTGCGGCTGTATCAGAGGACCCATCGAAGGGTGTAGGGGCTCCAAGACGGAGTTCCTTTCCTGTGGACATAGTCTTTCCGGGCGGAGTCATCCGAGGGAACAGGGGACGCGGTCTAGATAGAGGGTATCCAGAGAGCACTGGGTGCGGTATAGGTCTGGAAGGGAGAGGAAAGACGGGTTGCGTGGCAATGGGAGTGGGAGAAGGAGGGGTAGGAACTCTCGGAAGGTTGAGTTGGGAGGAAAGGTCATGGGTGAGTTGGAGAGTTTCTTCCTGCTCTTCTCGGGTTGTGGGGTTGACTTCGAGGTCAGAGTGGTCGAGGGACGAGGGGGACGAGGGGTCTGGGGATGAGGGTTGTTCTGTGACGAAGTCACGGGGGAGGAACCACTTGGTAGGGGTTCGGGGATCAATGATGGCGCGTTGCCCAGGGAATCACCCCGTGCAGGCTGAGTGCGGGAGTGTGGTTAGGAAGTAAGACGACCTAGTAGTCGCTTGTAGGGAGAAGCTTAGTCTTTTGTTATGTCGGGCTAGAACCGACGGGGTCTTGAGTGAGCTAACTGCCTCGGCGAGGGATAGACGAGGTGGACTTAGTATAGGTCTAATGCCTAGTACCGACGATCGTAGGTCCAATGCCTTACGATCAGAGGCGAAGGTTACTCGTTGGGGAAGACCCGTCGAGTCAAGGGTTCGGGCTCAAGGGGATTCCTTGAACTCGGGTCGAAGGTCAAAGAGACTGTAAGGGAATATCCTTAAGTCTTAGTGTGTCCACTACAGAGGACGATGAGAGGAGCAAGGAGGCCAAGTAACTCGTAGTATTCGAGAAGACTAAGCTTAAGGAAATACAGGTGAGAGAGCAGGGTTTAAATACGGCTATCAGAAGGGTTACATAAGGGGACACGTCAGCGTCAAAGATAAGGAGTGAGTCAGCACGATAAGGGTTGAGTCATGACAAGTCATATCTAATAATACAACAGTTCTGTGGAAGGCCATGGAATGGCGAAGAAGCGGGAAGAACCAGGGAGGCGGTACGTGGGGTAGCAATGGCATACCTGAGGTCCGAAGGCGATGAGGACCGAACGAGGTTTAGCTAAGTAAAAGAAAAAGAAAAAGAGAATATGAGACCGAGTCTTGTATCGTAACACCATCGACTTGGTCACTTTCGGACCGAATGCCAGGTCTACCAATGCCTGCTCTGTCTTAACTTCGTGCCGGGCCACCCCCAATCCTGATGCCCCCTTCGACAACCTCCCGCTCCCCCCATCATCTTGTCGTCCTCAGGGTCCTCTCATAACTCTCGATCCCCCATCCATCATCGAAACCGCCGCTCGCAACCAACATCTCTGCAACCTATTCCTCCTCCCAGGCACCACGTGAATTGCCACCCACGACAGAACCCCTTCCCTGTCGAGGCCACCAACTATGGTGATGATGACGTTGATGATGTCTTTGATGATGAAGCTTATGCTAACATGACCGGCTCACCCAGGATGGGCTACATTGACCTTTAAAGTTAGGGTCGTCAGAGACTCCCCACCTAGTACGGGGGTAATGTTACAACTGTGGATACGTACCTCTTTTTCTTTCCTTTACTTAGCTATGTCTCCTTTTGCCCTTACTGCCTTCGGACTGCAAGTACACCGTTACTGCCTTGTGTACCGCTTCCCCGGTTCCTTCTGCCTTTCACTGACAACCAGCCTTTCTTGGAACTGTTGTATTAATAGCTATGACTTGTCGTGACTCAGTCCCTTATTGGCTGACTCACTCCTTATCTTTGATGCTGATGTGTCCCATTATGTAACCCTTTTGGTAGTACTATTTAAACCTCAAGTCCCCGCATGTATTCCTTAAGCTTAGTCTTCTCGAATACTACAAGTTACTTGGCCTCCTCCTCACTTCTCTCATCGTCAGTATTGACACACTAAGGCTTAGGATTGTCTCCTAGCCTTCCTTCATTACTGAGTCAAGGAATCCCCTTGGACTCTCTCTGTGACTCCATGGGTCTTTCCCAACGAGTAACCTTCGTCTCCAGTACTAGGCATTGGACCTATACCTTGTTGTATCCGAAGTCCTCTGTCGGTGTACACCCCCTAAGTCCACCTCATTCGTCCTTCGTCACCGAGTCAAGGAATCCCCTTGGACTCTCTCTGCGACTCCACGGGTCTTCCCCAACAAGTAACCTTCGTCTCTGGTACTAGGCATTGGACCTATATGTACCTCATCGTACCTGAAGTCCTCTGTTGGTATATATCCCCTAAGTCCACCTCGTTCATCCTTTGTCGAGGCAGTTACTCACTCGAGATCCCGTCGGTTCTAGCCCGACATAACACCAGCATATCATCCCTCTTTACTCAACAACACCACTTGTATCATGGATCCAATTCACATTCAGCTGATCGAGACTGGTATCTGGGTTATGTTACAGTTTTCTTTCCTTATCATTGCATCCTCCTTCTTGTACATTTCACCTCGATAGTTTTCTACTATGGACGACATACTCCTGGAGCTGAGGAGATATACCTTTTCATCGGTGGACCTTCTTTGATGTCCTTGTTGGGTTTCACTTGAGATGTCATTCCCTTGACATCTATCTCTGTGGACTATCCTCCTAACTAAGTTCTCTTATACTTAGTCATTCCCTTGTTCCCCATTAGTGATCACTGGTCTGTGCGTGGGAGTTTTTTCCAGTATAATTACCTAGTGTCGCTCATGTAAAACTCTCATTCTTGATCTGCACAATATTAGTGTATTATCTTGAGTCTCCCTTAGTCCTCCACCCAAGTTCTTAGTGACTCTAAGAACCAGACTCTACCTTAGCAAATCTAAGGACCACTTGACTCCTAGTTTTTCCACTAGACGTCGGTCTCTTCATGAGTATCACCTAGTAGTTGAGACTCTCTTGAGTCCTAGTCCTCTTGCCTATGCTACGCATAACAAAAGATCAAGAATCTCCCCGGTCCCACCTCTCTAGGTGAAGAACCTACCACTCCCATCACCACATTATTCAAAGCCCCTGGAGATAGTGACTCCAAACTCCCAGACCTCTTCCAATATCGTCTATCCTCTAGACGAATTGCTGGCTCCAGTAGAACCCCACTCCTGGACCCATCCTTCACACCATTGCCCAAAACCCAATGACCAAGTAACCCTCCCCAACTCAGTCCACCCCCCCCTCAACCCCCCCCCCCCCCCCCCCCCCCCCCCCCCCCACCCCCTTCTCCCATCTCCTTCCTCCTCTTCCGCCCCGCC
>JBBPLO010000151.1:8198-22258 GCA_038089835.1 Retiboletus flavoniger
ACCCCTGCCAGGTATGGCAATTTCAGCCCCTCTTCTTCGCAGCTATTCGGGATCAGCCTCTACCAACAAAAAATCATCGAGCTCCGTCCCGCAGGCCGCCAACCTTTCAATGCCCGCACGCTCTTCCGATCCGCTTCGCTCGCCGACCCCTCTACCCCCTACCTCTCTCAAATCCCATGCAGCTGGGGCGCGCTCTACTTTCCCTCTCACTGGCGCGAGTTCCACGACTACCTCTCCCTCCGCCTCTCCCAACGCGCCTTCCCGATCAGCAGCACGATCGTCCCAGGCGTGCGCTCCAACAAGTGGTCCAAATCGTGGAAAAAGTACTTTATCGAGCTCGTCTACCTCCGTGGCTATGTCATGCTCTACCCCAACTACGACGACTTTGCGTCCCTGTCGACGAACCACCTCGAGGTGGGCTCGCACGTTAAGGACGAACCCGGGGAGGTGTACGAGCAGAAGAAGCACTTGTTTTCGCTTCCGTTGATGCGTCTCGCGGGTGCGTTGGCCTCGACCTCGGCATCGGCGCTACCGTCACTGGGGGACGCGGCGCACGGTCAGAGGTTGTTGGACTTGCCTGGGGGGGCTCTGCCCGATTGGGAGCGACTTCCTGTGTTAGATCTCGTCGGCGAGGTGTCATCCATGGAGGCGATCCGGAAACGGGGCGAGGAACGACGGTCCGAGTTAGGCGCTTCTTGTTCGATGGACGTTGCATCGCTTCCTGCGAGCGTACGAGACCTGTTGTGTCATGTTTCGGTTTAGCTTGTCATGTGTCGAAAATTGCATACTCTGTTGTGACGCTACTCACGGTTGGTGATATGAGCGAGAAGCCCAAAGCAGACTGGACAGACCCGAGACCAGCAAAACCAAGCCATTTAATTCATACATTTCCCAGAACACAAAGATGCCTATATCCTTCTAACTACAACCATCGAACCGTACCAAAGCAGACCAAATCTTAAGATATGTATTACGAAAAGGAGGTGGGTGTTGTGTCTGGGGGGTCCAGGATAAGACAGGACCCGTCTCTCGTTCTAGATCGTGATCTGCGAACTATCCAAGCCCAGCGCGTGCAAAAATAAGTTCACGTTGGCTAGCTTAGCCTTTCTCTCTTCCTCGTCCATCACGCCCCACCCTTTTTGCGCGCTCGCCACATTTTCGAGCACTTTTTCGCGCAGACCAGCGACCAGCGTGGACTGCTGTTCCGTCGAGGCGTGGAGCGCCAGCGCGGCGAGGAATTGCCAGACAGGCTGGTCGAGCATCTCTGCGCCCGGTGACTGTGGAGGCGTACGACCGTGGATGTTGTGTTGCGTCGGTGTGGCGGCGAGCTGAAGGGCGCGTCGTGTGGAGGGGAAGAGCAGAAGGAAGTGGGGCGCGAGCAGTTGGAACAGATGATCAAACATGAGTTGCCTGGTAAACGAAATCAGATGACATCATTTGTAGCACGAGGGTCGCCAATGTCCGTACCATTGTTCAGCATCCTCGGCTGTGGGAATATCTGTCTCTGGAATGCCACTCATTTCCTGCTTGATGATTTCCACCCGACTCATAAAGAGCGTTAGGATTGCAATGCCAGGCTGCAATCTCTCAGCTATTTGTAGTCCTGTAATTGCAACACCACGCACCCTAGTCTGAGCAATCATCACTGCATCGCTCCTGTCCAGCAGCAACCCCAAAAGACCAGCGATGAGCCTTAGCTCTGCCTTGGCTACGACCGGCAAGATGCTCTGCAGCACACTTCCAAGGAAAGCCTGCGTTTGCCTCTCCACCTCGTCCCTGTCAGGCGGGTTCACATCGCTATTCGAAGAGGGCGATTTGTTCTGTGTGTGGAGGTGAGAATCCTCGGGCAGATCGAGTAGATGAGCATATTTGACGACATCCAGCTGAGAGAAGCATGCCACCAGGAGGGTCAGGAGAGTAAGCATGCGAGCGGGTTGGATGTGACGACTGAGCCTCGGCAAGATTCTTTTGCCTTTTGCCGGAGTGAGCAGTGATATGAACGGATGAGGATCGCTACACGTCCATTAGTGCGTTCTGCATTGCGTGGTAGGTTTAGTGTAGAGGCTGACCTGGTCTCGAGGGGTACCAAGACTTTCAAGCCGACCCATATTTCCTCAACGAGGCTCTCGTACTCTGCTTCCCTGTGTGCACGTTTAGTTGGAATGGCTAACACCAATGCCATTACGCAAGCTGACACGCACCAGATAGCAACAGCTTCCTGATCCTCTTCAAGAGGCTGGTCCCGCCTCAGTTGTTCAATATTGAGTGCAAGATCATACAGCGACTCGAGGGCAACAAGGACCTGACGTTGTGTGAGGGGATCTTTTCTGACCACCCCGTCCTGCTATCAGAGGGTGAGTTATGAAAGAAAGAAGACGACAAAGAGAGGTCGACTCACGCCAGCAACGTCACCCAACGCCTCTCGCCCTAGTTTTGCAGCCTCGCGCACCGCGCCGTCGCTATCTTTACTGAGACTATGCCCCTGTCCGTCCTCTCTCGATATGTGCGGATGCGTACCCGACAGTGTGGCAGCCGCATTAGCAGAGTCCACCTGTAGGAGTTGACGCGGAGCAGCCTTATAGCTTCGTCCGGATGTTCTGCCGAGGGCACCTTGGAGACTGTGCAATGCTGGAAATCAACGCGAGTTAGCATGTATCCTCGAGGCCGCCCAGAGAAGGCTCACAGTGCAGCCCCTTCTCCTTTTCCCTCAATCTGGCGTTATTAACGATCCTCTCCACCTGCGCCTCCATCTTTTGCATGGCACTCTGTCTCCTACCACCTGACTTTTGTCCTGGCATACCCAATCCTACACCGCCTCCGCTTCCAAATTTTAACACGCGTTCTGAATCCACGCCGGGTTGGAGACCCAAACGAGAACGGAGAATAGCGCCATAAACTTGTGCATAAAAGTCTTCTGCATAAGGATCTTGGGTGACGAGTTGCGATACTTGAATGCGGGTTATAAAATCCTTATCGGATTGTGTCATAAGGTCGTTATAGCGTGACTGTAGAAAATGGTCTGGATGACATCACTCCCGCAAAGAAACAGCGAGCAACTTACCATGTGAGCGATCTTGGAAGCTTTTCTCCGTCGCTTTTCTTCCATTCGCTCGGTCTCCATGATCTTGCGCATAGCTTCTGCTCTGAGGGCCTCTTGCTCCACCTGACCGATACCCTGCATATCTCGCATAAATTCTACTTGAGCCATCTCCGACAGAAGCCTTTGTTGAAGCTGGATGCTCTGCGGTAAAAACTGCGCGTTATGCTGGTTAATCAGAGGTAATTCTCCGCCTCCGCTCCCACTCGTAGCAAAGGTAGCTGTGGCGGGAGAATGCGTGCGACGTTGCTGCAACGCCTGCAAGTCAGCATAGCTTGCCTGTCGACGAGCCTGGAGCGACGGCTGCTGCTGAAGCTGTGAAAGTTGCTGGGCACGAAGTTGTCTCTCGAGCTCCTCCATTTTCAAGCGTTCCTGCAACTCCTTCAGCCGCTCCTGTTGCTGCCTCTCTTGTTCCTGCTGAAGCATCAAGATCTGTTGCTGGTGTTGATGCTGTTGATGGAACCTGGGCGACTGCGTTCTCGGCAACAGCGTCTGAGCCTGCGTCTGATGCACTAAGCGCGGGGGCGGGGTCACCTGTTGTTGATGGACCTGATGAAGACGGAGCTGTTGTTCTTGTTGAATGAGTTGCTGCTGCTGAAGCTGCAAAAGGCGGATACGCTCCTGGTCCCGAAGCTGCTGCTGCTGCTGCTGTTGTTGCAACAGCTGCTGTTCCTCCGCCAATCTCAACTCCCGTTCCCGCTGCCTGAGTTCCAGCTCCTGGCGTTGCCGGGCCTGTTGCGCCACAAGCCTCATCTCAGCCTCGATCTCTTGCACAGTCCGAGCCCCGAGCGGGCTAGTGCCATGTGAGATTGGCTGATGCAGCTGCTGATCGAATGCGCGATGATGATCCGTGAGCACCTGTTGACTATGGACGAGAGAGGGTGTCGTCGACGAAACAAGATGCCTGGATGCCGACGAAGGTCGATGATCCGTGGGACGCGTTGCTCCGTTGGCACTTCGGAGCAGTGAAAACGGAGACTTGTCGTCCCAAATCGACTCGAGGGAGTGCGGAGCGGAGGGTGCGGAGGCAGGCGCTGGAGAGATGCCTACCCAGGTTAGGGAAAGGGCATACAGTGGATAAGTACAGGGATTGTCAACGTCGACTTAGAGGAGCAGGTCACTTACCCCGCTCAGAGTGCCTTGAAGCAGCATAAGTACGCTCTTGGGCAGGCGTGCGCTCCCTCAGAGGTTCTTGGGGAGTTGCGCGGCGATCATGTCTACCGCCAATTGAATCTGGGAGCGAATAGCTGGAAAATTCGAAATCTTTGCCTGTGATGAAGGGTATTGCCAGTGAGAGGCGGAATGTTATTAGATCCGAGGAGACTGCAGGTTATCGACTGACCGACAACGCCACTCCCACCAAACGTCTCGTCATTCAACTCATCGCCGCCCTCCTGGAGGGCATCACCGAGACCGTCGTAGCTCTCTTCCCCCCAAGTGTAGACCGCAAGGTCCTCTGATTCTTGCAGGTTGCCTTCCAAGAATTTCTTCTTGTTCTGTTCTAGATTGCTGGTCTCGAAACCAAAGAAAGACATAGAAAAGGGTTTTCCGTTTTTTTTTCTTCCGCCTCCAAGGAAGCGGAGGAGTTCAAGGAGATCGCTATGAAAAGTCGGCAATCACACAATTTCAAAACTCATCTTGAAGATGCTTCTCAGCGACAACAAATAACACCACACACGCAGACCTCCGTCCCCCAGCCTCATAACGCCCCTGAACGCATTGACTGTCCTCTAATACGTACAATACTTCCTCACCTCTTCTAAAAAGTCCAGCAACGTGCTTGCACTCCACGCCTGTGTGTTACACGAGTCCTTACAATATCCGCCATCCTTGTTCGTCAGCTCCGGAAGACCAGCCCAAGCATCGCATTGGATGTGATGCCGCGGTTCAAGCAACGCTCGATGGAGGTAGTGCAGTGTTTGCAGGGGATCCTAAACAATATAAGGCCATTGAGTACCGCGTGTCAAGAAGACGTACATCTTTCCCTGCCCCCGCGCGCGTGTCAAAATGAAGATAAGCCCTCAGGAAGTATCCAAGTGGCCACCCCCACTCCGGGCCCTGATATACCCATGTTACCATAACGCGAACACGCAGTAGTGAAGCACGCACGTTGTGATAATTCCGCCCTTTTGCGATAGCCTTATCCTTTGAATCGTTCGAATTATCGTAGTATGGGCGGTACTGCATGTCGCTTGGATCAAGTGTCTTCATCCCCATTGGACTCCGCAGGATCCGGTCTGCGAGTCGGAGCGCCTGTAGGGCATGTGTTTCGTCAAATAGTTCGGGGGCAACCGTCATCGCAATCGGAAAGTTGGGTCTAAATTGATAGTCGGACCATTCACGTCCTCGTCCGGATCCGTAAACATCCTTGTAGATCCCTCGACGGTGGATAAGTTTCGTGTCAACAGCGTATTGGGAGTCCTCCGCAGGATCTGTGGTATGCGTTAGCAGGAGTGATGCGGTCCAATCGCGTAACTCATTACCCAAAGGAACGTAAAAGAAGCGCTCGAATGACCTCTGAATGAGGTCGTTCCATTCGCCATACGTGACTAATCTGTCCCTTCCATCGACTGTTTCTTGAGTCAGTGAAATCCATCCTAATACTGCGAACGGGAAGCTATAGCCACTCACTCGAAGCGATAACACCTTCGAAAGGAAACCTTCCTTCCCTCACTAGCCCATCTAGCCACCTCAGTGTGCTCTTCACTAATCCCACAATCTCGATGGGAGCACCATCCCTCGGGGTTCCAGGAATGCCTTTTGTCCCAGCTTTCTCACTCTCCCCCATTTTATCCATCCATGTCCCACAATTATGCTTGTTCCCTCCGAGAATGAACCCCGTCTTCCAGTCGACATAGATGTCAATGTTAAACCCTGGATCTTTCATTTGTGTGTCGAGGTTTGGACCCGCGTTGTGTTCGCGGAAGGATATCCCTGATGCATGTCGCTGGAGAATCTCTTGGATGACTTCAGCGAGCGTACTGGTATAGGCATACGCGTGGGGGTCGTTCCATGCTACCCAGCTATCATTTGCGGGGAAACGGCGACGAACAGTCTCGGAAAGAATAGATATACCATTGGGGGCCATGTTGACGTAGTCTTGCATATTTTGCAACATCCACCAAGGCGAGTCGCGTGAATTGTACCTGCATGAAAATTATCACCCACTGGAAATAACACGCGTGCAATCACGACTTACCGGGGGTTTCTCACCGAATCCAATAAATTAGGAATGAGTCCATGTTTTAGTGTCGAGGCAAATGCCAAAATATGTTTCCTCGCTCCTTCGTAATTTCCCGTAGTTAAGAAAAGTCCTCGTAGTGAAATAAACACATCTCTGCCCCAGCATCTTGCCCATCCAGTGCTGAAATAAGGCAAGCCAGCAGCGAGCGAGGGGGTGGCTTTTCCGGGATCCAATGATGCCGATTGGACCACTCCGTACATCTGTACAGCGCATAGGGCGAGATTTTGCGTAAACTCGTGTCCGGTAGATACGAATTCGGAAAACTGCTCTAGGGCAGCGCCTCGAGCGGCCTTGTAGGCCGTGTATATGGTAATAGCGAAGAATTTCGGCCGCTGATAAGGTGGAACACCGCTTTTTATTCTTTCAAACCTCTGTTGTAACCATTGAGCAGGAGCAGCTAGGTTTGGAAATTTGTCCGTTTGACTGTTCGCTCCAGTCAATACTGACACATCGCACATGGTACGAACTCACCAGGAAAGCCTCTCGACGGTATAATCCAGAGCCCATGTTCCTCTTCTCAGGTTTTCACACAGTGGATGGCCCAAATCATTAGTGGCCATGACTGCCTGCAATGGTCCCATCCATCCCTCCAATCCGCAATACGTTAACCGACCCAGAGCAGGAACTTCATACACGCCAAACTTCCCGTTAGTTGCGTCACGCTCTTCTGCGTCTGCGCGGTAGAGTGCGACATTGAGATCCACTAGGTCGAGAGATGAGAAAGCAGCCGCGGCAGTGTCAGCGTCGGCACAGAAGGTGTCGAGTGTAGGATCTGTCTGTTCAGCTTCAACTTCGAAAACCATAATGCTGCCTGGGGGAAAGAAGTCAGGAACAACGATGGAACAAAGAGGGTGTGGATTATTTGACGTCTGAATGGCTGGAACCTCGGGTAAGTTGATGAGTCTGCAAGGCATGCCCTTTATCGTTCGGGTGTCTCGAGGAACTTCATATGATAAGAAATCAATAGCGAAGCCACAGATAAACTTCCCCTGTGTTCGACTCAGTTCGATAGGATTCACTATTGTAAGCTATTCATCAGGTGTGCCACAGTGAAATGGAATCACTCACCCCATCCTCGTTCCTTGGGGCGTTTAGTAAACGCCGTATGGGCAACGAGCAAGTATCCTTTCTGTGTTCTTGGGTGAACTCTGTGGATGAGAATGTACTGTGGCACAAAACGGGTCATCAGCACTGTAAATCTAAGGGAGAAAAGAGACCAAGCTTGGCACTTGCATCGCCATCCTGAAACACATGGGCTTCTTCATATCCCCGAATCATCATCTCTCTCTTCAGCCCATTCAACACCTTCTTTGCTCTGCTAATCCCCGATCGCTCACCAAGATCCGTGACTTCGTACAACCGTGTTTCCTTGACCAAATTTAGAAGTTTCGGGTATAAATCATCGAATCCTTTGACGGAGGCTACAGGGCAATATCCAAACGTGACTATTCCAGCCATGCAGAGTGCGTGCTCAGCGGTAAACTTGTCGAAGTAAGACTCATTGTCGTGGGTTAGGTCATACATGATCGCGTGCGGAATAGAGCCGTGGAGAGGGGTAACGATACACGGACGAATGGGTCCTGTGCCGAATGGTGGAGCGAGTTCTTGCACACTTGTCAAGCATGCCTCATCCATCGATCCTATAAACGAACACAGAAACCAAGTAGGTCAATCTAAGTACGAGGTAGAGCCAAGAACATACCCATCGGCTTCCCTAACCCGTATCGATACATGATCCTCGAGAGTTCCTTTGGATCCCACGCATTTCCGGCTTCTCTGACCAAGCTATTGACACCCAGCTTCCTCACAAATAGCAGATCCATATCTTCGCTCCCGGTAAAGAGTTCCGCGCAGACATATAAGTTTGGGTTCACTTTCCGCGCGGCATCGAGCATGGCGGTCCCAACATGCAAAGGAGTCGAATGGCAGTTATCGATACGAAATCCGTCGAATATTTTCGCGAGAGAGGTAACGTAGGAGGTCATGAACATCCATAACCATGGGTTGTCCGAAGGGGTGGAGCCATAGCGAAGCTTCACGCAATCGCCCCAGACGATGACTTCGCGACGCAAGTACGCTTTAGAGGGTGGAAGAGCGAAGTTTACCAATGGATCAGCATCCCATATCCAACCATTGTTCGCAACGCAATATAAAGCGGGGTTGAGATCAAACCCAGGCAGGCGCGTGAAGTAGGGTTCAACCAAGGGTGAGCTAACCATCACGTCAGCTAACCTGTTCAAAAACGACATATACGCACTCTTTAGAAATTTCTCCAAGTTTAGGTCCATTCGGATCGAGTCGGATGTACTTCAGTCTATTCTTGATCATGTCCAGCGCTATTCGCGTATCTTCTGCCCAGTCAGCGTAGAATGGCGCGTTCAAAATATCAACAACCCGTTTCCAACCCTCCGCCAGCGCTCGGTGGTCATCCGCAAGGTGCATGAAGGCAGCTTTCATGATTCCGGCAGCTATATCACCGTCGACATGTACACAGTATCGCGAAGACAGTACACCCCGACCACGGATCAAACCGGTTGACCGTACGGCGTCGGCAATTGCAGATGCAGACTTGCCATTGACGTCTTCGCCACTCCAAGGAACAATCGAATTAGACGACAACGCACTGAGGATGGAGGCCATCTCCTCTTGCACGTCCAGGACATAAAACTGCCACAATTCCTTTGATTTCAAGTGCTCCTCCAAAGCACCCATGAGCGTGTCTATATCTTTCTGGGAATTGACATGCGTGGGCAGTCCACTGCCTTGGAGAGACCCCGAGAATTCGAGAATTGCATCATCTAATTCCAATGCAGGAGTTAAGTGGGGGGTATTTGAAGAGCTGTAACCTAGGCTTTCGATGAGCGATGAGAACAGCAAAATATTGATTTCACCTAGGACTCGCCTGCTTCAGGATGTTGTACAAGCCACTCGCTGTCATTGGCAGTATGGTTAAGCACCACATCTATTAAACTCAAAAGACCGTATTCTTCCTTGGCTACTCGCAGAGTATCTTCTATAATAGAGGTGGCTTCTGATGGTTCAACGGAGCGATCGAAGACGCGAAGGTCATAGTTCTTCTGATCCTTGATGGAGTACGGGCTATCGCTAGCGCCGCGCACCTGGAGAGGAGTCCAATGCAGCATTGTATAACCGCGATCACTAGCTTCCTGAAAATGCTTCTTCCATTGAGTGATAGGACCCATCCATTTAGATATGACTGTCAACATTGCGATCCCATTGAGAGGTAAGTTGACGTATTCTGGCAAAACTTGTGTCCCGTTATCCAGTGGCAAGAGTGGTTTGAGATCAGCGAAGAGAGTATGTGAGCGTGCAGGGATGCGGAGGACGGGATCGATATTAAAGTAGCCTTCCTTCCCTTTAATGCGCTGTCCGGGTAAGTCGCCATCGTATTCGACCCAATAGACGAATGCGCCGGCGTGAGATATAGGGAGATCGACTTGGATGGGCTTGGAAAAGTCAGTGGGTAGCCTGAGTGCATAGATAAGTTATGTCAACCGATCAGTTATATATGCTCACTTTCGATCCGCGAACCTATCACGCTCGAACAAGCCACCGTCGAACGGGAAGTTCGTTCTAAATACACCATTCTTCGAGGCGGGTGTCCCCGCATCCAAGGAGATGCGCAAGATGTAAGGGACATAGGCAGGTGGGAGCCGGATATACTGTGAGATCGCGAGTAAGTGAATAATCGAAGTCAAAGACTTGGCCGACTCGCCAATCGCTGTTTGTTAGGCCCGCCGTCGGGATCGAGTCTAAGTTCGTAAACGCGGATAGGTTGTTCTCCTTCCGATCGCTCGCTTAAGAAGAATTCTTTGCCCTCGTCTGCGGGTGTCTTCAGAGTGTTTGGCGCGATATTGACTTCCGCCAAGCCAGCCAGGCCAGGTTGAACTTGCGATAAGGAAAGATCTGGTCTTTGCGTTGGGGTATCCTCAGCCTGCTTTACCATGGCAGAAGTGGTGAAGGAAGGAAGGGAGGAATGAAAATTGTGGCGAGCGTGCGAGTCCGTGCTTCCATTTCATTGTCGGTCTGAGTCGCTGCGACGCTGCCAGCGCCGTGACACCGTGACGTCAGCGAAAACTACCTTGGAAACATCTCCTTTTTTAGAAATACATACCTGTTTCCAGGCTCCTTAGAAATATCCCTAGAATAATAGGCACCCTCGAACTATATAGCTAGTTGTAAGCCCCACTGGCATCCTAGTCACGTGTACCCTACATATATATGCCCGCCGCCTCACAGAGATACGACAGTAGTCACCCCTTGTACCCGTACGTCGTAGTTCCCCGTATAGAGCGTGGTCCAGTTCTTTCGTGCCCGCCCTTCTCAGTGTTTCCGCCGTTGGCCACGGCTGGTTTCCACTAGTGCGGGATAGCTCACGTAGAGAATTATTAGTTCAAAAAGCATCACATTAGGATTAGCACTCATCTTTTATGGATTATCAACAAGAGCTCTATCCGCATAATTTGGATTCCATACTGTTCGGGTTGGAGGATCGATGTATTCGATGACACCTCTTACTTGAGTACGACGATGGAACCACCCTCATCCGGTTACATGCAATTCCGAGTTCAACCAAGAGTTCACAGGTATAATAACTAGTCCACCTGTCTCCCATCCTACAATGATAACTGAGCCACCCACAGATAAATAACTTAATTTCCATAGCCGTAGCGAGCTCCAAAAACGCCATCGTGGTATGCCTTGATTTCTGCAACCGACCGTGAGAGTGAGCTTGCATCAATTAAGAAAAACGCCTGCGAGCGTGACGGTGCAAGTACGTACGGAGTGCGACAAGCTTCGAGTTGAACCGACACAAAGCTAGGTTTCCCATCATGCACCAAATCCCAGCGACCGCTTTCCCCTCCTCGCCGGGTACACCTATCTCGCAGCCCAGGCCGCTCATCTCGCCTTCATCAGTAAAACCATAGATGGGCCTAATCTTATCGTGTAGCTCTGTGTTTTTTATGAGATCAATGTATGCGGTACGCGCATCGCCGTAGCTGCAACATAGCTTAAGTCACAGGGTCATCATGAAGAAAGGGAGAAAGGCAGACCCAGTTGCGAATATGACGACGTCAGCGTCGAGTGTAGAACCATCTTCGAACAGCAGTCCAGTTGGTGTAAATTTCTTGATAGCCCCGGTGCTTTTCAACTTGATCTTCCCTTCAATAACCAACTGAGAAGCACCGACATCTATGGTAAGAAAGAGTTCTGCTTTATTTCCCCATTCTATGAAGTATGGAAGAACTTGCCGAAATAGTATCCTCCTGCCCTGTTAAACGCTAACTGCAGGGCGCCAGAACCATCTTCTCCCATAGTGAGCTTGAATCCAACTCCACGGAGGCCGTCGAGAATTTTTCTGAAGCACATGTATATGTCAATGCGCATGGGTAGGAACAAGAACACACTTGTCAGCCTCGGCGATATCCTTGGTGATGCGCTGGTGCAAAAGTTTGGTAACGTGGTTTGGGTACGAGGCGCTCACGCGATCGGCGACTTCGGTTGGAGGTCCACCCTCCCAGAAAAGCCCTAGAATACGGGGGAACTATCAACAAGTAATGGTAGATCAAGGGAACGGGTACCACCTAGCAAACGGGGCATCCCCTCTTTGGTCGACATGACATATGTCGGGCCTCGCTGAACCATCGTGACGTCTATCAGAGACATTAGCCAGTGGTACAAGGCAGCAATGGATGCAACTCACCAACGCCATGATCCACGTAATCAGAGCAAATATCATGGGCTGGTCATCATAAGCTCGGGTAAAGAATAGGACGCATAGAGTGTCGCACCCGATGTACAAGAGCCAATGACTGCGACCTTCTTTCCCAAATGATCTGTCGCGTGCCTGTGCTTACTCGAGTGCAAGATTTGACCCCTGAACTCATCCTATTCGGGTTGTATCAAATTGCTCTCGGTCAACGCGTTGGTCACTTACTTGCCCTGGAATGTCTGGTACTCTCGGTAGGCCACTGCCTATGCCAAGCGCTAGCACGACATAGTCTACCTTGAAAGCTCGCTTTCGGCCGCCCTCACGTTTGACTTGAACAGACCAACGTTTCTCACTGTCTCCTGTTTCCTTTTCGATCGAGACGACATTTGCTGAGGTCCATACGTTCAACTCCAGGGTGTGAGCATATGACTCGAGCCAATCGGCTAGTTTCAATGCCGGAGTGTAGACAGGCCAGGAAGGTGGAAACCTGAAATCAGTCAATCACATGGCGAGGAATCTCTTTGGTCGAAGTATGGACTCACGGTAAGTACGGCATGTGGTCATACCCTACAATGAAATAAGAGACAGGTGAACAAGAGGATCTGTGTCGGGCTCACAAACTGGGTCATGCAAGCAGAGTGCAGCATAGCGCTTTCTCCAATTGTCCCCTATCCTCTGGTTTCGCTCAACGACGAGCGCGTTGATTCCCAGCATCTTGAGTCGTGCGGCAATCTCCAAACCACTCTGTCCTCCGCCGACGACAACCACCGTAGGTTCCTCGTCAAGAAATTCTCTTTCCCTCTCACGCTCGGCAGCCCATTTGCCATGATTCGGTCGAAAGTCCCTCAAGGGTCCGATCCGCTCTGGGAATCCCTTTAGATCCTCGAGGTTGGTGTAAACTACGTGGGCCTTCCACGCGCCATCTGGAAGGGGGACAAGCCTGAATACCCCAGAAGCATGGCCCACATTGGTATCGAAATTGAACAAAGCCTGGATCCAAGCAATGTCTTCGTAGGGTCGCTGGAGCTCTATGTGGTCCTGCCGAAGAGAGAAGCTGTCTGTCTGAGGTTTGAAGACATTGAGTTGGTCTTCGAGGAACTTGGACACCACGCTCTTGCCCTCGAAGGTACGGAAGTCCCAAGTGAGTGCAAGTGTATCTCGCCAAAAGACATCTTCAAGGAACAAGTCGACAACGGCTGGAACATCCTTGAGGCCGATCGCTTTGGCGAATTTGCCAAACCAGACATTAACAATGAACTGCACGTCGAGGTTTGGGTCAACAGTGCTACCTAGGTTGTGAAGAGTGGGAAGGGTGCGTGAAGAGGTTGAAACGGCCATGATAGAGAAAGGTGATAAGGTGGAGCCGCAAGGTCGTTAGTCCGTGTTACTCTCGTGATATATTCGGGGCCCCGTCGGTGGTATTTGAACCCAACTTAACTTGCAGCAGTATTGTACCCAGCAGATTCCGGAATACTAGTAGTTTATCTTATTTAAATTGCAATTGCAATTGAATGCAGTGCGATGATAATGAAGTGTCCGTGTCAACCCGCCGGATTGGGTTAGGTTGGACTTGTCGTGCCACGGTATCTAGTACTCAATATTCAATTTTCTCTAACCCTTTTCCAAAGGGACGAACAACTGACCTTGAGGCGGTGACCACATGATACTCAACATTCGATAAAGATGGACGGCAGTGGGAAGTTGGGAAGTTTGCCTTACGCATGAGTCCGGTCAAGTGAGTCGGACCAGGCCGCGGAACGCTAAATACGAGAAGTCGTCCTTATTATAAGTACTGGTTGGCCCAACTTATGCCAGTCTTTAAGCGCTCGCAGGGTTCAATAGGTTGCAGACACCAGTGTGCTGGTGTTCCCACTCTAATAAATCCTTCTGGTTAAAAAAGTCCGCTAGTAAGGAGAAAAAAAAGTACAAGCGACGTTCAACGTTGTCCGTCGGATCAGTCATCTAACCATCCCCGAGCAGTGCAC
>JBBPLO010000152.1:2874-20637 GCA_038089835.1 Retiboletus flavoniger
AGAGGACGCAGAGGAAGAAGCGGATTTCCCTGATGTTCAATTGAATGGGTTGTTGGAAGGCTTTGACGAGATGATGCTGGGTGATGGTGAAAAGGCGAGCTGAGGCGGAGTCCTCGGTCAGCACACAGATAGCACTGTGTTGCTTGACACAACCGCAGAAATTGAATGCCTGCTCATAAGCACTGGATTTCCTTGAAAGTCGGATTACACTCTAGCACTTGGCTGACGCAGCCGATGCTGCTACTTTATATAAAGCTATTGAACGCGATTAGCGCCTTCTGCGCAGTTCCACGAGAGAAGTAACCCAAGCACCACCGTGTAGGACATGTGCTGCCAGTTCGGATAAGGGTATATGGTTCGGTCATGAGGCCAAGAACCAAAATAGCGTACCCCGAGTAAGACATACATTCAGAGGTAATTTACAAGAACTTACCTTCTACTCCTAGATAGCGCGGCGATTTTTCCTCAACAATATTGTCGCCGCCTAGAGAAGTCACGGTGGGGCCTATGAGCGTTAATGCAGCCGTGCAATGATGAGCGAATCCCCAGAAGACGATCCATCCCTTTCGGTCAACAGAGGCTAGGCTATGAAGCAGTGTACGAACCCTTCTCGAGTCGGCCGCCGTACATATGGTCGAGCAGCTTGGAACGACGAGCGTGCTTCCAGTGCCTGATTCTCCCAATTGGCGCCACCTGCGGGGTAAAGCTGTACCATGGCCGAAACGAATATGATCATGACGGATGCAATCGTTATGCGTCAAACGTACAGAAGTACGCTGTCATGAAAGATCCGAGACGGGAACAATCGTCGCCCAAACACCTGTTGGAAATCAGCTCGCCGTAGATATGTTTTACTTACATCAGCCATTTTCCTTATCGGGCAATGCCCGCGTACTTGCAAGCTACACCGTCGTTCCTCTCCTTTCCTCCAGTCTCGTACATACTCGACTGGAGGTAAGCATCACACTCACTTACATTACATCATGTACTTACATTGAGCAGGACTTACTGTCCCTGCTTGTTAGTTTGTGTCCACTCACAGGTTATGAGCCCTGCTTGGCACAGGTGACCCAGAGACTCCAAAGCATGTAGATACCACTCTCACATTTGCTGTACCCACCAAATTGGCATCCCATTCACCCACTTGCACCTGCAGGCAGAACCTGCAGCCAAAAACCCAGATGTTTCATAAAAACCTATAGAAGATGTTGTGAGATCCCTCATGTGCATGTGGATGATCCCACAAACCTAGAATTGGGTGACTTAGAGCTGCCCAGTTCACCCTGGGCAATGAGTCACCACCTGACTCAAATGACCCTGCACCAACACTAGCTCCCACAGCTCAACCAAGCCAATTGTTGAGACCACCAGAGCACATCAGATGTACTACCCACTCACAATCTAGCATGCCACTATCACAGGCAGCCTGTGATGATGGTGACTCAGATGAAGAATCCAAAATGCACTTCACCATCAAAAAATCTATCCAACCATTGAAATTCACTCACCTACTCTGCCTATGTCCTAAGCTCACCACATCTAACCATTCCACATGGACCACCACTGTCCACTGAGCGCTCAAGACAGTCAGACTTGACATCTACATTTTGAAGGAGCTCCTGAAACCAAACACAGACTTATACCCCCATGAAGCCAATAGATGGGCAAGAGCCAACAACTTCATTTGCTCCATCCTAACCTTGTGTATGACTGAGGATGTCATGTTGCAGCTAGCCCACCTTGAAACTGTGTTGCAAATGTGGAATGAAGCTTGCTGTCTCTATGCAGGAACCATGGCAACCAACTGGACCCTCATTATTGCCACCCTTGTCAGCACAAAACATATGGATGGTGAAGATATTGCTGCCCACATCTTGAAAATGAAGGGCTACTGCTGGGACCTCATCCTGATGAAACAGGACATCAATGATGAACTATTCACTTGTTTCCTTCAACTATCCATGCCCACTACATGGAACTATGTACATATTTGCAACTCTACCCAACCACTACAGCTCTGCTGAGGTCAAGTGCCACATCCAGGACAAGTATGGTGTACACACTAGTCAGACCACAGGCACATCCACCTCCTACCAGACCTCACACAACAATACCACCAAAAGTGGACACAGCCGCACACCCATACCAGGCCAACCCTACTGCGACAACTGCAAGATCTCAGGCCACTGGACTCAAGACTGCTACTCGAAGGGGGGTGCGAAATACAGACAAAACCGCCAAGATAAAGATAAAAAGTCTCGTACATACTCGGCTGGAGGACTTACCGTTCCCGCTCGTTAGTTCGTGTCCACTCACAACACCGTCCAGCCTCGCGCAAGTGGACCACATGGTCGGTCACGGCTTCGCTGGTATCCTCGTTCTCGTCCCCGTTCTCGCGAACATTGGGGAACGATCTGCCTTGTCGCTGCGTCGACAACAGGTATGATTGTTACCCGAGGTGATCAGACGGTCGTACCATTCTGGGGAGTTCACTGACCTTGACTGGCATATCTGAATTCTCCCACGGCGTTACAGAGACTATACACTCCCTCCCGAACGAGGAACAAACGCACGCGCAGGTCCGGGCGGGTAAACGCGACATCGTGGATTTGACCGGGGAAAACTGCGCGTCGACCTGCGGTGATGTAGCGGGCTATGAATCCAATCAAGCGGACTGCAACCAGATCATTGACGCCCTGAATGCGCAAAACGCGGCGACCTTCAGTGTGGGGCCGTATTCCGTTGCAAAGTGGGTTTAAGCGAGCTGCACGATAGAGTTGTGCGTGGCACATCCGATTTTGTGGCGGGCGGGTGTGGAGGGCTGACGTTGTTGCAGTATTCAATCGACGGCGGATACGGTCACATAGAGGGATTCGTGTGCATCGAGGTGACGAGATCGCTCACGGCTTTTGCAGGTATACGTATGACTATTTGGGAACCGTTGCCAGCTACCTATCCGATGCATGTAATGCGGCAAATGGGTATACGGATGGAAGGTGCATTTTCGATGGACGTGAGAATGCGATTTGGGTTGGGAACACAGCAGACGGCGGTCAGTCAATGTGACATACCTAGACCACATTTCAGAGAGCACGGGATGCTGAGGCTGTAATTGGACTGATGGGCTGAATCAGATTCAACATGGTATGATATGAAGGACAGAAGTCGTTGTTACGATTCATGTTGAGGATCTTACCCCAGTATGCAGTTTGATGGTGCACGGTCGAGATGCGCATGCCAAGAGTACAACGTTGATTCACATGTGTGCAGGTGTACAGTGATAACAACTAAAAAATTTTGTCTTTTGCACGCTCCATTGCTGTGAAGAAAAAGTTGGTAACACAGACGAAAAGTGATTCTGTGATGACGCACGATTATAGTGTAGGAGCTTCTCAATCAGATCGACGTGCGTCAACACCATACGACGACAGCAATATCTCTTCAACTGCAATTCGTCAAGAGCATCTCTGCGGTCCGGTGTAAGGGTGTGTCAGGGCAGAGCAGCGAGTGCCTACCCTTCGCTCATGTCATTTGCAAGCAATTCAAGGTATGCGTTCCATTTGTCACCAATGACTTTTCCGCATGTGAAGCACCTGACTGGAATAATCTACAAACTGGTCGTCGGATGGCACTGTTGAGCGTGGACGTTGACTTACCATGGTTGATGTCGGTGATGGTCTTCGAGAACCCGTGTGCACAGCGACTTGGCTTATGCGCACGTGATGCAACGCGTGCACGTGACGTTCACACAAAGAACTCGTCGTCGCCGTTGACAACGACGAGCTCGAGATGAGCGACGAATTCGACCTGCAAGACGAGCTGCAGTCACTCCAGGACATTTCCTCATACGAGATACCCAACGAACACGACATACATGACACCGAACCCGGCCCCTTGCTACAACGTGCGCGCGTTTACCTCTCATCTCCTGGCACTCATCTTTGACCCTACTCATCTCACAGATGCCGTCGACAAAACCGCACGCGACTCAGAAGCCGTTGCAGACCCGGAGATATTCGACATATTTCGTAGCCTACTCAAACACGCAGACGCAGTCCCTGGTCCATTCATGAGCAAACTCCTCGATTCGATCGCGTCGGGCTTCAGCACGCAGATAGACGCGGCATTCAGGGATTCTAGAGAGGAGGACCAGCAGGTCGTCATGGCGCACAAGGTCCCCTTGGAGATGTACGCCTTTCTCCTCCACTGGTTCGTCTCCGCCGCGGAAAAGGTCAAATCGAGGGGCGAGGAAGGTGCCCCGCATCCACCCCCACGGGCTCGTCGTGGAAGAGGTGGTAAAGCAGGGGGTTCACGGGCTGCAGCGAGGACCGCGGAAACTTGGAGTTGGATGGACCAGATACCGGGAACCCTTGAGTTGTTTTCCAAGGCAATGAAACTCAAAACCCATCGTATCTGGATGACGACTCCAGAGAGGGACGCATTCATAACGTATGTTCTCTATGCCCGCTCGGAACATCGAGTCAGTGACCTTGCTCCAGCTGCCTTACGCGCCCCGCGTATTACATCTCGGAAAGCGAACAATACATGAAGGATCATTCCATCAAAACGAAAGTCTACAAAGTTATCTGTATTGCTGTCAAACACCATGGGCATACCGTTGCCGCGCAGATCAGCATCATGCAGTCGCTGCAGTATTACGAACATCTCGCCGAACCAATGGCAGAACTCCTGACTTACCTCGCCAAAGAATTTGACCATGCCCAACTCGGAGACGAGATACTACGCGAGATCGCTGGAATGGCTTTCAGTGCGCAGGATACAAAGGGTCCCAGAGCCTTTTCACGTTTCCTTGTCAAGTTCACTGAGGAGTCTCCGCGGTCAGTGCTCAAGCAGATCAGTCTTCTCCTTGAACATCTAGACTCCGAGGTATGTGTCGACCTCTTCGAATCATTGCCAGTGATAGAGATCCACCTAGTCGTACCCGATGCGCATGGCGCTCGTCGAAGTCATTGGCTCACTCATTCGCGAACTTTCCAGTTCAGAAGACATGACCAACGACTCGACACAAACACACAAGCAACTCAGCGGGCTCTTTGACCTCCTCATCTCCCGCATGCTCGACTTGTCCTCGTATGTCCGCTCCAAAGTCCTCGCCACGTTCTCGAAGCTATGTGAACTCCGTGTCCCGTTCCCAAAGCAGCGACTCAAGATTACGAGGCATGCTGTGGCAATGTTGGAAGACAAGGCGTCCACGGTCCGCAAATCGGCGGTGGCGTTGTTGGCCAAGCTGGTGACGACCCATCCGTGGGGACTTATGCACGGCGGTCCTCTGAATCTGGAAAAATGGCAGGGCTATTACCAAGAAGTGGCAACTAAACTGGACAAGTTAGAAAATGCTGTTGGGAAAGCTGTGGAGCGAGACGAAGCTGGGGAAGAAACTGAACAAGAAGGAGAAGATGGCGAAGAGGTGGAGGATGAAGAGGAGGATGGCGATGAGGATGATGAAATGCAGACAGACGATGTCGAAAATACTCCCAGAACTCGCAAAAAGAGGAAAAAGTGTGTTGGACTTGGTTGTTGTTCCGTTCTGACGATTTCTATCAGACCAAGTGTACAAAATGACGACGAGATGGACGTCGATGAGTCAAGGGATGAAGATTTAGATAGCATAATGGACGAGGACGACGAGCAGCCCCAACCCAAGAAGCGTAAAGGAAAGAAGAAAGCGCGCAATTCAACGGTCAACCTTGCCGCCATGACATCAGAACAAGAGGCCCTCGCTGCGCTGGAGTCTAACGAGGTCCTTCATCTCAGGCTACGGAGGAAGTATTACTCCGAAGCACTCAGCTTTATCAAGACGATTGAAGGCGCTATGGACTCTGTAATGCAACTGCTTGCCAGTACCAACAAAGCAGAGGTGTTGGAGGCGATGGACTTTTTCAGAACAACCAGCGAATACGAATTTCAGACATCGGAGGTAGTTTTCGCATTCTCCGAAGATGTCATTGAGTAATGGTCGATGCAGCTCGGGATCAAACGCATGCTTCATTTGATATGGTCGAAAGACAACAGCCAGACCGCAGAGGATGGGAAAGAGCTGAAGGGCGTGCGCTCCCGTTTATTGGAGTGTTACCGCGGCTTGTACTTTGATCCCATACCTGACATGGAGCCGAAGCAGCAAGTAAACCGGATCGCCAAGAACATGATCGAGTAGGTGTTGAACATCTGTCTTCCACATCGTTCCACTGATTCCACTAGGTTAACCTATGACTCGACGCTCGCTGAGTTGACTAGTCTAGAGGAAATGATGAAGACGATGATGGAGGAAGATCTCGTCCATTACGACATTATCAACAAGTTATGGCAGGTCTACAGTAAGCTTGCCCTGGGTGTTGCCATTCAAAAGGTCGCCAAATATTATTTTGTTAGGTTCACCGAAATCCCTTCCTGCATGTCAACGTCGAGGCGCGATCATCGTCCTTGGCATGTTTGCACTCGCAAAGCGTAGCGTCGTATCGGAGAAGGTTGATGTCTTGCTCAAAGTAGGATTGGGCCCTCTGGGAAAGGTAGCGTCGCGTGTTTGTGCCTTGATATCGTGAGTTGACCATGCCGCTACTCAGGCCGATCTTACGCTCGCTCGGTATACGTGCGTCGCTCTTCAACGGCTCAATGGCAGCGCAAAGAAAATCAAAGGTAAGCTCGCCCACCAGTACCGCGTGTCTTGTGCCGATGGCGTGACGAATAGGCTCCCTTCTCAACAAGACCCTTCGCTTGGAAATGGAGAACCCTGTTTTCAATAAGTTGCAGGATGCCATCGAGCATCCCTGTCGCTCCAAAGAATGGTTTGGGATGGCTGAGCAAGCCATCAATACGATATACGCTCTTGGCGATCACCCCGACGAGTTGTGTAACGAGATCATCAAGAGCCTCACCCGCCGCGCGTTTACGCGAAAGCCGCAACCACTAGCATCAGACCTCCCTGTGGACGAGGAGCGGGATCCGAATGACATGGGGGAGGACACGGGGCCTCCGGCATCGGCAGGCTTTGCATCCACCGCGCCTGTGTCGCAGGGTATCTCGTCCACACAAGGAGGAAGTCAGATGTCGGGGGAGAAAGACGTCGGCGATGTGTTCCATCTCAGTCAGCTTCTATTCGTCGTGGGGCACGTCGCAATCAAACACATCGTCTTCCTTGAACTCGTCGAGAGGGAATGGAAGCGCCAAAAGGATGAGAAAGAACTGGGTTCGTCTCGTGATTGTTGCTTGGGGGGGGACTGCTGACGTGTTTTTCTAGCGGACAAACTCGCGGCGGGGACGGATTCGCCCAACAAGGGGTCCAAAGTAATCGAGGAGCTTGATCAGGTCGCTGGCAACGTCGAAGATGAGATTGGTGAACGGATCGCTGCAGTGCGGGAAACGGAGCTCTTGTATGGGCCACAGTCCTTGTTGGCGCTTTACGGACCATTGCTCGTCCACGTTTGCGGGAGTCCCCACAAGTTCAAAGTGAGTTGTACCCAACAGTCCTTATTCGTGACTACTTACAATAGTTTGCTAGAACCAAACCCTCCGTGCGACGGCGACATTGTCCTTTGCGAAATTCCTCTGCGTCAGCTCACAATTCTGTGACCATCACCACCACCTGCTTTTCAAGATTCTCGAGACCTCCAAAGACCCGAGCATCCGTAGTAACATCGTCATCGCGCTCGGCGACGTCGCTGTATCCTTTAGCAGTATCATTGACGAGAACAGCAACGAGCTCTACAAGGGTCTCTCGGACCAAGACCTGGTCGTCAAGAAAAACACGCTCATGGTACTCACCCATCTCATCCTCAATGGGATGATCAAAGTCAAGGGTCAACTGGGGGAGATGGCCAAATGTTTGGAGGACGAGGAGCCACGGGTGTCGGACCTGGCAAAGTTGTTCTTTACGGAACTGTCAACAAAGGACAATGCGATTTACAACAATTTGCCAGACGGTAGGGGTCGTTTAGCTCGGATTCGGATTCGGATTCGGATTTTGCTCATCGAACGCGCTAGTCATCAGTCATTTGTCGTCTGGGGAACATGCCGTCGACGAAAAGGTGTTCCAGAGCACGATGCGCTATATTTTCACCTTTATCGAAAAAGTAAGTCCTCACATCCCGTGCCCTCCGACGCCCCCTCACTTCCCCATTCCCCATCCCAGGAAAAACAAGCCGAAAACATCGTCGAAAAGCTCTGCCAACGTTTCCGACTCTCTGAAGACCCCCGTCAATGGCGCGACATCGCCTTTTGCCTGGCGCTGTTGCCGTTCAAGTCGGAACGCTCCGTCAAGAAATTGATCGAAGGATTGCAGTTTTACCGGGACAAGCTGCACGAGAAGGAAGTGTTTGATCATTTCGTGGAGATCTTGACCAAGGCGCGGTCGAACAAGTCGGCGAACAAGCCAGATACGGAGTTGAACGAATTCGAGTCGGTGGGTTTTCGTTGTCGTTTTTCGTTGTCGTTGTCGTCGGCGTCGCCGAGCTCATTCCTCGTACCTTCCTCGTGGCGCGTGTAGATCCTGGAAGAACATAAACGGCAAGGCGAGGAAGACCAGGCGTTTGAGAAGCGCGTCGAAGGGAAAAAGGCGGCTGCCAAGAAGAAGGCGACGCGACGATGTGAGCGCTCCCCTTGTTTTTCTCTATCTCGTGATCTCGCATGCGACTCAACCCCCTCCCCCGTTCACAGCGGCGCGCAAAGTAACCCAAGCGCAGGAACCCGAGGCCGAACCCGAGAGCAGAGCCGCAGCGTCTGCTCGACCCAAACGTACCCAGAAGCGCGACAACGACGACTATGATGACATGTACTTGTAAAGTCGGCGGGGTGTGGGACGGGATCGGATTGGGCACCCTTGTTTCTCCTCTTGCTTTGACGAAACCCCACGCTTATCCTGGAAAATATATATATATAGCAACACGTGTAATTTCAATCTTGTATGCCTAGACTTGTAATCTAATGCGTGGGGTAAAACCTACAGATGATGTAGAGCAAACAGCGTGGAGAAGAAAAGACCAGAGAGAAAGATATGGAAAGAGCGTGACGAGTGAGAGAGGAATCGAATGCAACGAGTGTCAAAGAGGTAGTGGATCCATCGTCCACGAACCGAGAACAAAATAAAGAAAAAAGAGACAAGGGAGCGTGTGTTGGGTCAGCGTTCAACCGTGCACCATTGTCTCTAGATAACAATAGGGTAGAGATATAGAGACAATGATAGGGGTTAGAGTTAATGAATAGGCACGGAGATGGTGGGAAGAGAGAAAGAAAATAACAACAATAAAGGGAACCGAGCATTAGATTAGAAGCGTGGTATACGTTTGGCTTGCGAACAAGTTACACAAGAAAAAAATGGCTACCTTGTCCACGGGAACAAGAAATGAGATCTTCTTTTTTTTTCCACCCCCATTGAGATGAAGCAGCAGGAACAGAAGGGTGGAAGAGTGAGAAGTACAAGGCATGTCCCTCAAAACTTGCAACAAAGATGGAATTGGGAAAAAAAGTCAGAACACATTGTTCGCGTTCATTCTGCCTTGAACCGACCGTCACCACCGCCTCCCCGCATGATGCCCTTCATGAATGTAAAGAAGCGGTCGGCGTATTCGTGCGGTGGTACCGGACTGATTTTATGCTAAAAAAAAATACGCATACATGGTCATCCTCCCACACCAAAGGAAAGCCTACTCACACGATCCGCTTTTAGCCCTTTCCAAAAGTGCTCCAATTGTTTAATAGCCGAGTAAGGGGTCAGAATGTCGATGACACCGAGATAGTAGAGCGTGTCCATCCCTTGGTTTGCTTCGTCGGTCGCTTGGAGGCCACCTTCGTCTTGGTAAAAGATGAAGTGTTGTCGTTCGCCTGTATCTTCTTCAGGCAAGTCGAGTGTGTCCGAACCAAGGCGCTTTGGGTCCGATTCGCGCATCGCACGCTTCATGGCAATGGCTTCGGGCGATCGTGCCCCCTTGTGTTGGGTGTTTTTACGACGAATGGCAGGTACGGATGGCTGTCGAAACGTCATCAGCACCGTACTGCCACACAACACCGTTTCGACTCACTGAAAAGACTTTGAGCGTATTGCTGCGCACATTGTCCCTGTTACCCCGCTTGATGAGGTGTATACCGACGAGCAAACTGTAATCCATCACATGCACCTTCTTCAAGAACTCTGAGTCACGACGCAGTTGTTCCGTCAACAACGCACGCTTCTCCGGTCCAAGCTCAAGCATCTTGTCGCGGTTGATCCAGTTGACGTCTTTCAGAACCGCACGGGGATTCTTTTTCGCTTTTTCTTCCGAATATTCTCTACCCACGGTACTGCCCTTGAGATCGTATGTCTCGTGGACATCCTTGTGGGGCGGGAACAGGTTGTTCATGATGACAAAGTGAATCTTTTGACCTCTGGGGAGCTTGACACGATGCAGGCCATAAAACCGGGATAGCAACGTGTGCGGATTGCTCTTCACGTGAGCATAGTATTTCTTGAGTATCGAGAGGAGGAACTTGTGCTCCGAGTGTCGAATGGTCTTGATGATGAACCGGTAGTCGCGCGAAAAGTAGAAAAACGAGCCCGATTTTCCTGGCGAGCCCAGTTCAGAGAGGATGTACTTCGCCGTCAGTGAGAGCAGGTAATCGGCGGGGTCGAGTTGAAAATAATCCTCTCGCAACTCTCGGAACACCCACGGCGCGTAATCTTTAAACTTGAAATCGTACTTCGCGGAGGGCGTTAGTTCATTTCCGATGCTGTCGAGAACGTAAGCGAATTGCCCGGACGATACATCAAGTAAATCGTACATGTCAAAGGAATACTTATGTCGTGCAGTGAAGTCTTCATCAGTAAGTCGTCGTTTAATCTTTGCTTGGCACCGCGAAACCTAGCAAAGCCCAGTGAGCCGTATTCGTTCAAAAGCATACAAACGAGTGTGGCGCTCACAGCAATGCGAATCCCCGTGAGCATGTTGTACATGAGCACATAGTTGACGTGGTCTTCCCCGATCAGGTTACCCACGAGCACCTTGTTCTCGTCTTCTCTGCCTACAGACCCCCTTCGTCCAGAAGTCGAGCGCGTCAGGGCTTCTTCTGCATCTTTTTGTGCCTTGGCTCTCTTCCTTTCCCTCCTGATCTGCTCTGCTTGCAATTGAATGTCGTCCTCGATGTCCGAATCGACGTCGTAGCCATACCCCGCCTGTGGTGCCGACCGCACAGGGCGAATGTGTCCCCCCGTCGTGTTCCGTCTCGTAGGATGAGGTGGCCCACTCCCACCCGCCGGTGGCTGAAGATACCCATCCGGAGAAAGCGACTGCGACAACGACGACGCATGGCCACGCATATATCTTGCTAACGGAGGCGACGCTGAGCCAGACCCCGACGCCTCGGCCATGACCAACGCTTCCGACGTCTCGTCCGACAACGCCAACGTGCGAGGCGCACGTGCGGACGAAACACCCGTGCGCCCGCTCAGCGTGGACAGCCTCGTGTCCGTCGACGACCGATGCAACAGATCGTGGTGCGACGACGGGGACGGTTTTGAAAACGCAGAAGGCGGGGAACAAGGGGGCGCCCGCTGCGTCTCGCGTGAGTCCACTGAACCTGTTCGGTCGCGCGACGTCGACAGTGGACTGCGCGCGCGCTCGACGACGACGGCGTCTTCAAAACCGAGGGGGCGCGAGGTGGGCCCAGATCTCGAAGACCGAGAAGGTGCGTGCATCGCGTCCAGTCCCCGAGAAACCTCCGACTCCGTGTCCTGTTTGATGCTCGCTGGCGGAGACGGTGGTGGTGGACCGATAGGATTCACCGAGGGAAGATGGAAGGTGTGCGGGTGTGCATTGCCGTGTACGCCGACGTCGGTGGACACGACGTGCATGACGGTGGTTTTGTTGACGGCGTGAAAGACAGAATTGGCCGAGACTGGATTTGAATCGAGACCGAGGGTGTCGCCCGTGATTTTGACGAGATGGAGCTCCTGTGCCTGCGTTATTTGTTTACCAAACGTTTGTCTGGGCGTCGCCGACTCTGAATCGCCCGCGGGTGTCGCCTGTGTCGAGGACGGTCTCGAGGTGGGTGTATCAAAGGAGGCGGGCGTGTTGGGAGTCACAGGGGACGCTCTGGCGGTGAAGAAGGATGTGCCAGCCGTGGAGGCCATACTCTGTCTGTGCGATGCCGAATTGTCCTGGAGCGAAGAAATTGGCGAGGATGAGACCGGCGACGCTGTTATCAGCGGTGGGAGATTCAACATCGTCGTCGCTGCCATCGCGAAAGAAAAAAAGAAGGAAATACGACTACGCTAACGAAACCTCGAGCAAGAAAAAAAAATGCAGGGAGACGAGATGGAGTGGTCGACGAGATGCCAGGCGGTCCAGAGCGACCACCATCCCGAGTGGCTGTGTCGCGCTCGAGGGAGGGCTCTTATTCGTTTTTTCTCACCACCTCCCAAACCTGAATATTATCGCGGTAACATGTACATAAAAAAAAACATACGACAGCACATATCACAAATAAAACGGTATTCCATACACCACCGGCGCTGCACCAGTCAAGTACTTGAGCTTGCACATCTCGCGCGATCGCGCAACAGCGGTCACCACCGACGTCCCCTCCTTCTGGTGCCCACGCACCGCCTCGGGCCGAAGATGCAGCCGATCAAATACCCCCTGCGTAAACTTGTCAATGTCCCGGTCCGTCACATCCCACAAATTCGCCACCAGCGTCGGGCTGTCATTGCAAATAGACCACGATTAGCCCCCCATCATCAATATGTCAAACCAACACCCACCATCCAGCAACCATATAATTATACGGCGTTCCCACCCTGTCAAACTCCCCCATCTCCCGTAGTGCTCCTGAGGAACACCCCCAGAGCATGGTCGCTGCACATCGCGGTAAATGCCTAATTTTGTGCGACCGAGCATACTGCTCGCCACCTCCGTGCCCGAAATAGCTGAGCATTCGTGTCAACACAGGGGTGATGAAAACGTTGGAAGCACCTACATGACAAGGTCTTTTCGCGACAGCGCGTTCAACAACTCCTGCTCGCTCGGCGCACGTCCAATAATACCATCCCAGCCCACGCCATGCATCTCCTTGAGCCACGAGGAAAACCTCCCCTCCGTCCCTTTGAGATCGCCACTTGGGTTCAGGACATAGTACGTCTTCCGTGCATCCACATCTATCCGATCGATCAGGGCATCTCCGTCCTCCCCAGCGCCCTGCCCCTGCATCTCCACGAGATGCAGCCTGTCGAGCAGAAATTCCAAACTCGGAATCCGACTGATGCTCTGACCCCGCAGCACCGGCAGACTCTCCCAAGGTATACTCTGCAAGCTCCGATCTAGAACCAAAAACGTGTGACTGTCCTCGATAGGCATCACCTTGGCCTTTTTTCTCGCCGCAGCGTGTTCCTCGAGCGCGGTACGTAGATCCACCGTGACCTGATCCATATCCACCTCGGAGGTGGCGATAGGCACACCATGGAACTGATATAGGTCAAGGATGAAATACACCAGATCCTCGAGCTCTTCGTCGCGACATTTCGGCGACAGCGAAGAAAAACACGCCAAGAGCGCATCATCGAACCGAAGCTTCTTTTTCTTCTTGTCCTGAGGCGGGAGATTCCGCTTGAATAGCTTTTCCAAACGCGTCCGCAAGTCACCGATGAGCTGATCTGACAGCGTCGTGGGCGGACTTAAAATAGTCTAATGAAACGCAGCCATCATCACAAAGACGATCTCAGAGAGGCACATCACGCACCTTGAACGCCCCTAACCAACAAAACTCGATGTTCTCCAAGAGCGCTTGTAACCGCTTATCCAGCGTGGCTCGTTCGGCCCACCAACCCGCTCTTGCCTGAAGATCATCACTCCGAACATGTGCCGCTCGACGCGTCCCCTCGTCGCTCAAACGCACGATCTCCCGGAGTTCGTGTAACGCGTCCTCGAGCATCAGCCGCGACTCATCGTCATCGTCTGTCTCTCGTCTTCCGCGGAGAGGGACACAAAAGAGGAGGGGCTGCGAAGAGGGCGTGTGCAGACGGCTGATGAACATGCTCGATTTATCCGACGTCAGCGTGATGTGGACCACCGTCCAATTACGTGGAAGCTTGGGTGTACTCTGCAACAACAAAGAAGGAGAGAGGACCAGGGAGCTGTACTTTTTCTCGAGTGCAAACCAATATGATCTTTGTGCATCGCTGTCGTCACTATTGAATGATGAAGAGGTAGAGGCACCAGATGGATTGCGCCGTCGCGAGTCAGTAGTGAGAGGGGAACCGTCGGTCGTCATGAGTGGCCATTGTAAGTCATCTGCGTTTACGTCTGCAAACTTGTGCGGGATCGCTTCCAACATCTCCCGATGAAGCGTGATTGCCGATGACGCATCTAAACCACACCGAGATTCAGAAAACACACGATAAGAAAAAACGGCACACATACCCAACAGCCGCGCCGCTAAAAGTGGTGCATTCGCACTCACTTTACCAAGCGAGGACTGCAGCGCTCTAATTATCGCGAGCGACACCGACGCCTCACGCACGTGTGGCACCGCACCTCTTCGCGACGTCAATGCGAGATCGGCCCAGAACAGCTTTTCGGCATCGTTGAGCGTGCCCAAGATATCGTGCGTCGCCGGGACAAGCGAGGTCTCCTTGTCCCCTGACATACCCATCGGGAGCGCAATCGCTGCGTCCATACGTCAACACACGGGGGGGCATGACAGGCACGATGGTGCGTACTGGATTCGGTGAGCGAGCTCAAGAACATATCCGAGCGGAATTGCTCGTAAACACTGTGCAGCGTCAACTTTCCCATAATCGCATGTTCCTCTCCCTATCCCGGAATAAATCGACGCCCCGTTACACCGTTCGCAGACCACACACGCACCTTTATCTCAGCAGACGGCGGCAACGCCATCAATCGTTCGATCAAATCCTTGAAGACGTCGTCGCCATTGTCTCTTAGCAGCCAGACTACCAACGTGAGTGAGCAACAAGACATGGAGAACGCAAATGCGCGGCTCACTGTGTCGACAAAGGATAGCAGACAAGAGCCTGGGCACGACCATACCTTGCCCACTATGCACCACAACCCCCATCGGCAACGGCTCGAGGCTCGACTTGCGTCGCCTATTCAACCCGACCCTTAGCGCATCAGCCCAATTCGTCACGAAAACAAAAACAAGGCGATCATCAGACACGCACCCGCCATCAGACGAAACGATCCTCCGCTCCAGCTCGTCCAACATCTTCCACGCCCGCTCATAATGTTCCCTCGGATCCCCATCCTCTTGTTCCCGCCTCTCCGCACCCACCTGCTCCTCCTCATACAGCACCCCATAGTCTCCTCTCAGCCTCTGTGCATCCGCCGCATCAATCCCCAACGCGCCCTCTAGGAGACCCGCAGCCCTCTCGAGCGCCTCCCGCCCTTCTCTCAGCGCGCCCTGTCCCAAGAGGACCTCCCCGCGCAAAATACAAGCGCGCGCAACTACAGCCGGCGCACGCGTGCTTTCGGCCAGGTCGAGCACCTGCTGGATAAAATAGAGCGCTTCGCGCGGCGAGCCACGTACGTGGTACGCATGTGCGAGCGAAAAGAGCGTCGACACGAGGTGCGAGAGGAGTCGCCACGAGAGGGTGTCGGTGGGCGTCGGCTTCGAGCGTGAGGGTGCTGTCGACGGTGGCTGATCCTGATTAGAGTTGCCAGAGACCTCGAACGGGTTCGAATTCTCTTCCGTCGATTTCGGGGCTGCGCTCGTGGGCGGGGTGAGACGCGATAGTGCATCGATGGCGCGGTTCCAAAGCCGCAGGGATTGGAGCATGCTGCACAAGGCTCCAACGACGTTGTCCTATAGCGAGCCGTCAACGACTTGAAACAGTCATCTAATAAATCTTTATTTTACCTTGGAGTATTGAACGGCAGCAAAGACACGACATGCCAACGCCGCCCGCTCCAATCGTTCCACACGCAGTCGGATGCGCTTCGCGGTTGGCAATGTCTTCTCTTCAACGGCCACGGCAGCCTCTAGACTCTGAGCATCGCGATAGGCGTTCGCACTACACCCGGCCTCATCAGGAAAGCACCTTCCAACATAGCATGTAGACATACCTCGCTAAAACATTGTCCCCCAGCGCAAGCACCTCCGCGTGCCCCAATAAATACTGCAAGCGTACCTCATCAGGCACCTCCCCCGCCTTGAGCGTGTTGGCACACTTGGTGAACAAGGCGCTCGCGCGTTTGGATTTGCCGAGTTTGACGTACTCGTGAGCAAGATCGACGCATATCACGGAATACACTGCGAGTGGTTGGCGGTAAGCTCGGTGGAATGTAATAGTGAAATGAACGCATCTACCTTCCGCCGGAACGGGTACTTGGTGTTCACACACTCGCTTGAGTATTTCGAGGAGTTTCACCTTGAGTACGATGAGACCCAACAATCCAAGTAAGTGGACATTCATTTCTATTGCATCGCGATCAATAGACGATTGAGCATAAAGAAAGGCGCCTACGGATCAATCCCAGAATAGGTTGGAGATCGAAGGTAGTAACCGTTTTCTTGGCTGCGGGGGGGTTGCAGGGCGTGGGTTCTCCCGTGTTCAGCAAGACCGCTCTAAGGACTATGTAAACATAGTCAGCAAAATACTCGAACCGCACAAATAGATTGACCACCTTTGCGAGCTTGGGGCTTGACTGCACCAACCGCCGCCCTCTTCGAATCCTTAACGCCAACATCCACAACTGAACGACCTTTTTTCGATGCCCCATTTGCGGATCTCGTCGCCTTCATCCCGGTGCCCGCGCCGGCCGTTTTCCCCTTGGAATTCGCTTCCGTAGCCGCTTTTCCGGGTAACAGACCGTCAAGGACGTTGCAGGCCGCTTCAACATGCATCGCGACGACGTTCGTCATCTCCGCGCCCGCAGGTGACCGACGATACGCGTGCAGCGCCAACCACATGTGTGTGCCCAGCTTCAGTTGGGGAATGAGAGTCGCAAGACTGACCGAATCTGGCATCTATTGAAACCATGGTGCGCGGTAAGAGACGGGATCCCAAGGGCAAGATGGACTACACCCACCTCTCGTGCGAGCAACTCCAGCGCCTCTCGTCCCATGTGATCCACACCGAACTGTGTCGACGAGTCTGGACCCTCGCCCTGTCCGTCTCGCCAGGATACGCTGAGCGCCATGACCAGCACTCGGGCTCGTTGTATCGGTGCCCAGCTGGCATCGTACGCCGAGAGCAAATCCTCCAAAATGTGACCCATTGCCTCACGCGCACCGTCCTTGTGTCCTATGCTCTCCAGCGTGGCTAGTTGGCGAGTCAAGATCGCGCCTACGATCCCTGCCTTGACTTGACTGTCTGGGGGGAGAGTGGAGATCGGGTTTGGCGGTGATGCTTGGTCAGCGTCGCAGTCAATTTCGGAACCTCCACATGTATGCGATATGTGTCGCAGAGTGATCCGTGCAGGAGGGAGGAAAAGCTCGCACGTCGCAGCGTACGTGAGTCTCTCAACGATGGACGAGAGTTGCTTGAGAGGAAGGGGTGCACTGGGTCCAAACGGATCGGCTGAAGAGAAATCAGACAGATGATGGGTATAAGGAAACGTCCGGACGCTTTCGACAAAGCATGCATAGGCAAGCTGGGCAAACATTGTGAAAAAATGGAACATGGGCAAGATCGACCGCACCGCACCTTTCGATCTCCAATCTTGGAATGACACACCCCAAGAAGTTCGTATCTTCGGAACAATTGTTCTTCGAGTTGTTGTCGCCCTTCCTTCTCTCTTTTACTTTCGCCATCTTGTGAAT
>JBBPLO010000153.1:4541-30288 GCA_038089835.1 Retiboletus flavoniger
GCCTGTCGAGCATTGTTCTGCAGCTGAATTGTCTTCCACTATGATGAATTAGACTAAGATATAACTGTTTGGCTGAAGAGACTGACTCACCTCTTCCAGAGTCATCTCACTTTTTCTCTTTCCCATCTTAGTTGCAGCAAACAAAAAGGTAAGGGCAAATGGTATAAATGCCATGAAATTGACCAAGTCATGATATGAAGCAGTGGATTTTAAGGGACAGTTAGCTGCAGAGAGATGGTTTGAGTAAGTCGCAAGTCTCATAGGAAGACTGACGTGACAGTAGCCTAGTAGCCTGATAGAGGGATTAGATTGTCAAGCCAATGAGATCGACCACATCGTGAAATGATATGGTAGAATTCAAGGTGAGATAAGGTATATAAGAGTGATCAAGGCTCATAGTATACACAGATTGGAAGTTTGAGAAGTTGTGGTTGTGGTTTGTACTCCGAAAGTAAAGGAAATAGGTGACATGATCATGTGACACTTGTCAAAGCAATCAGTGAATGATTAGATTTTTACTTAAAGTGAGCAGCATTACTTGATCTGGAAAATCAGTCATAACTTTAAATCATTATTGAAAGGGTGCTTTATCAACTTTAGTAGGCTACAGATGCATTTTTACTTATCTAGTCAGTCATACATTTTCAAGAGTAATTTGTGAAAAGTTGTGTAGTACTCAATATAGGAAAGCAACACAGTCCACAAGTGAGAGACAGCCAACCAGTCTTTTATGGATATGGACAGTCAAACAGCTTACTGCTCTGGGCAAATATAGCAAGCACAAGTTGGAACACCATGTAAAGACGAAGTGTGGTAAGGACAAGAAGTTAGGATTATATACCTTTCTAGTGCATGGTTGAGAAAGAAAATATATGCACAGGAGTCAAAAGCAGTATCCACCAGCAAAAAAAGAAACTGCAGGTCACAAGGTAGTTAGGTTAGGTTTAGGTTGAACTCCCAGCACAAATGGATCTCAGTGGTTCATGTGAGCAGGGATGTGTATACGGTGTGACACTGAACTTGATTGGAAAGCCCATGATGAGAGGTTTAGACAAGAAACTTGACAATAAAATGGTCATAGCGAGCAAGCAGAGTACAATTGTAAGGCTGGACACAATGTGAGTAACCAAAGGCAAGCAAATCCAAGTGGATGAGATTGCAAATCAGCCACGTGACTGAGGTTATGAAACCTAATGAAAATGTTTGTCAGTCACACTGTTGAACAGTCATGCCCAGACCACCGACATGTAACTTAGCAAATATGATAATCTCAGACATGAAGAAATAGTGGCATTAAAAAGCTAATCCTTGCAAGGTGATAAATTTATTATAGGTGTTGCAGAAGTACGATAAAAATCAAGGGTTAAGCAAGGTGGGATCTTGATCAGCAAAGTTAAACCCAGACACCTCAAGGCGATTGCACTCCAGTTTGTCTATCTTTGAAAATAAACCAACAGAACACTGACAGCGCTCGTCGTGGTTTTCTTGAAAGTAGGCCTTGATGGTAGAGGCTGAGGATTTCACCAACCTGAACCCATATTTGATTGAGCAAAACAAGCTGCCTGGACAAAAATGAGTGAAAGACTGGCAGGTTTCACAGGATTGAATGGTGACATTCCCATGCCGAATTGTACCTGAAGGTGCAAGTATTGTTGAACCAGGAGGGAACTGAATAGCCAACTTTAGCTCGCTTTCTCTGCCTTTGGGACTTGGCTGCTGGACACTTACTTGATTGTGGGTGGGAAGAGGAAGAGTCCAATTGGTTATGTAGGCTGGTATCATGCATGACATGCTGAGGTTGGCCTTCTAACGGGCCTAGCTCATATTTTCCACCACCCGAGATCTCTTCAAGCTCTCTTCGAAAAGCTTCGTCAATATAGCTCTGCATGTTGAGAGATGCAACCTGAATATGTTTGAATGGCTGGTATGATGTCTAGCCACATTGCATCAACCAGGAATAAAGTGGGGTTATCTAAGCTCACCGGAACTATTGATGCGTGATGGGAAAAGTACAGGTTGGTTGTATGGTAAACAAATGTGGGAGAGGAGAGTTCAACATGTGAAATGCAGAATAAAGCCAGCAATGGATGAGATGATGGGAAAAGTTCAGAGTTGAGCCTCACTAAGGACAAGAGTTCAGCACCGTTTGTATAAAGTAAGTTAGCCGTGTAAAATGTGACAAATCAAATCTGGAGCAGGTTACTTGGATGGACAAATATTTGGGTTAGTTTTGTTTGATCATATGGGTCAAAACAAGTCCAAATACAGCTTAGGGTTATAAATGACTGGTTAGAGGATGGGTTAAACCTTTGTGTGTAAAATAAGCATATGATCATCAGAGGTTCTGAAACCCTTCAAAATAAAGAGTTATTACTCGGGCTGTCGAGCATTGTGTTATAAGCAAACTGCTACCACAACATTAGGATAGTTCTAGTTTGGTGGGAAAACAGACTTGCCTTCCAGTATCATTTTATTTATTGCAGATTCAATCAAAGGGTAGGTAGGCGGTTAAAAAACCTAGACTGTTAGGTCAGGGTGCAAAGGTTTAATGAAATTAGGGCAAGATATGAGAAAGGATCATTAAAGTGAGGTCAGGAAAAACGTCCAAGGAGCCAGGGTCAGCCATGAGGTACAGGGCAATAACCTATGGGAAAAATGAGGATGAAAGGTGTGAATTGATTGCATCGTGAAATGATATGGTAGAGGTAAGGGTTAGAACAAGCAAGTGAAGAAAGCACTCAAGGCCCAAAAAGTTGTGGTGATGAGGCTGCGGTGATTAGATTATCACGATTCATACATAATTGGACAAATTGTACTACCAAAAATGGAATCAGATACGATACTAAAGTTAGTCACAGGTCAGTCATGCATGAGTACTAGATTAACTCAGTAAGTCAATCATGTGCTAAAACAGCAATGAGCGGTGGGTAGCCAGTCATATGACACAAAAAGTAAACATCAAAAGCATTGTATTAACGAACAGTGACCAAAACAACAAGATCAGCATGATACTTCCTGGTCATGTCTAAATTTACCAAAAATGTCCTTGGCATTTGTTGCAATAACAAATAAAAGGTCAAGGAGGTTAGATGCAACAAAAGAGAGGTCCCAACCATTTTGAAAACCCAACCACCTCACAAACTGTGTCCTACCTTCCAAACCTTGAAAAGAGTCCAGAGGGATTCCCAATAGCACAAACATTTTCTCCCATAGCTCAGGAAAAGTCCATGTGTAAAATGCAAGACCAATGACCCAATCTTGAAGGTCTGGATCATTGCAATCATGAGGGTTGCTACTCCATAACCCCTCATGCAAGATTAAATCAATCTTGGAGCAACCACAAGATGGACATTGACCTGGATTTTTTTGGGCACGAAATGCAGAGCAGAAATCAGTGTAGTCAGCATCTTGGTACCATTTTCCAAGATCGCACAATGCAAGTGAGCTATGGGAGAGGCTCGCAGGATGGTTCAGTAGCGTATGGAGGAGGCAGGTTCGTTTGTGCCTGTTCAAAAACATGCAAATGATCAAACTCTGTGTTTTCAAGTCGGATATAAGCCCCGTGCAGAGGGGTTCAGGCTTATTTTGATGGTGGTTGGATGTCAACGAGGAGGGCGGAGTTTCCATGCTGGTGTTGGGGAAAGGGGTAGCTGGATCCCAGGTAGAAGCAAGTTGGACTACAGAAGAAGATCGGGGTTGGATGGAAGTCAAGAGATTTCTCTTGGAGAAAGGGTTCTGACATCGGGTGGATTTGGAATTTACAGAGGGTCCAAGTCGCTGGTTATGGAGTGCAGGGACAGCGCATCATGTGCTTGGAGCATAAGGCTCTAACCTATGCTTTTTTGAGGAGGGGGTTACATTGAGGTCTTCAATGTTGGTTGAACTTGTCCAATCATCATCTGTTGGTAGCTATGCAGAACATGAAATCAGACACCACCAAATTTCAATACATGTCAAACGTACGTACTTGAGAAGAGAAATGTGACTGAAGGTGTGTGTAGAGTGAGAATGGCAAGGCAGAGAAGGAACACAAGGGGTACTTGTAACCCTTGTCATCTTTGTCCAGACGATATATTTTATCTATAAAGTAGCATTAACAAGTTCCTGCAAATAGTTGCAGGAACACATACTAAAGACAAACAGAGTCAACTTTGAGCTCTCGGAATGAGCATCAAAGTGTCATGGGGGATCATCGGTAGCCTTGAGACAAAATGGACACCTGGTCTCACAGTGCATATTAATTGAGGATAAGGATCTCGCAACAACATGATATGAGATTGGAAGGGTATGACCACGGTGGGGAATGAGGAAGCTGCAAGTTGGTTACATGACTTAAGAACTGTCATGGGTAGGTATGAATTGGCCCTGGGAAGAGCAATAAAACATTTTACGGACGGTTTAAAATATCTGTATTTGCATCAGTCACTGCCAAAATTATCATAGTGCCATTTCAAAACTAAAGAATGTGCTCTAATCTAGAAGCAGTGTAATCAGCTTCGATTGAGGTGGAGGAATCGGAAAAACATCACCCAGTATGGGTCAAAGTTAATGATATGTAACCCTTCTAGGGAATGGGCTCTGGATAATGCGACATAAGCTTGTCCTACATGATCTGTTAGAATAAAAATAAAAATAAAGGCACATGGAGTAAATTGCCCACCAGGGGCGAATGTCCTGGTAAAATCAACAATCAACTTCTCTATGCTCAACTCTTGTGACTTGTGCATCATCATCGACCATACGAGGGAGAGTGGGATCTAGCAGACTTTGTATATGTTGTCGATGGATGATCTAATTACTAACCTGTGTGCGTCTAGCAACGATCTGTCCATGGGTATCTTCAACCTGAAATACCTCTGGCTGGCAGAAGACATGCTCATCCCCCACCAGGGTTTTAAAGCAGACAACGGGATATGTATCCATGGACATGCTAGATGATGACGGAAGGAGAGAAGGGTCAATCTGACATATACAGCCATAGCCCCACTGTGCATGGTCATTTCCATAGTGAACTAGGTCTTCGACTGAATGGCATGACACAACGGTGCCAATGGAACCATTGAATAACCCATTGTCTAGATTCTTGCGAAGCATAACTTGGGCACCAATCTTCATGAAGAGCAAAGGATCCACAGGCATGTCACTGTAATAAGATAGGGATTGGGGGTGACTTGGTCCATCTTCTGTGCAGTATTGGAACACTGGTCCAAATAGTTGATCGAGATGTCATTGATTTGTATGTTCCACTAGGTATCGGATGGCATATAATTCGACAGGTTGCAAATGGGGCAAGAATTGGGCATTCAAAGGATGTTGCAAGCCACGGAGACTCTGGATAGTGTCCTAAGAGGGGTTTCCAAACCTACACTCATTCAAAATTTTCATGAATGCTAGACAGCAATGATTCAGAGAGCGGATACAGTTATGATAGACATACCAGGATCCTTCTGATGATGGACAGTCTTAAGGTTGATGAACTTCATAGTGACATTAGATCATAGTGCAGATTCGAAAGTGAATTTTGCAGGAATATCCTCAGAGTTGCACGGTGGTAGCTGAAAGAAATCACCACAAGTAATGAGATGAAGGAGACATAAGCAGTCATTAAGCAGAGTGAACCAGAAATCTCACCTGGATACTGCCAAAGAGGTGGTTTGAGTTGCATGCAACCACATATAGCAGGTCTAAAAACCTTGCATCGATCATAGAAACTAACAGGGAGACTGTGAAGGGAGAAAAGAGACCAAGTATTGAAAACGAAGGACATACTTTCATCAATTAAAAGCATGTCTACTTCTATCCAGTGATAGAGAGTGGCAGTATGCCTGTTAACTTTCTCAATGGCTTTATGGATGGTCATGAACAGGTTGCTAAAGCCGGCCCAAGAGTGTAATGTTTGTCCTAGAGAAATGCAGGTTAGGAATATGCAAACAGTGAAAGCTAAGCACTTTCCATTAACACGTGCGGCAGCCATTCCAGTGCTGGCAGTTGTAGTGACAGCAGACCGACATCCAGACTTCCAAATAAGGGCTTCATAAATCTGATGAAAGAGGTGAGTTTTTCCCGTTCCTGCAGAGGGGTTAGGAATGTGATGCATTGGAGAAGGATAGCACACACTGGCTGCACCAGTGATATATAGACTATGGCCATCAAGCGCCAACTGCATTGCATCCAGTTGCTCGTCATTAAGATCATCCAGGGACGGTTGGGTTATGTCATCTGTTTGTAAAGCCTTGTTAATGCTATGAATTTGCTGCTGACATCCCTTGAGAGAGCCTAAGGGGTACTTTACATTATCTTGGACAGGCTGCATCGCTGCTACAACACAGTCCAGCTTATTCATATTTGAGATGACAGGAGGGAGTTCCAGAAGTGCTGAGGCAATTAAATCCATCTAGTATGTTAGGATGACAAAGTGTTCCTTGCAGAAAACATAAATAAAGAGGTCGTACATGATAACGTTAGCCAGAGATGGCTCACAGGAAAGCTGATTCATTATACAATTAACCGTGTGTCGTAAATGGTTGAAATGATGACCAATCGGATGAGAGGCTGTAGAAAACGAAATGCTGAAGACAACAGACGAATAGCAGCACCACAAGGTTGCGATGAGTTGCAGAGAAAAGAGGGGTATAACCTAACATGGCAGGTATTGCATTGAGGGTGCCAAATCGGGATAAAACATTTTGGGGAACTGGCAATCATGGCATTAGTTCAAAGAGAAGTGCACTTAGCTCAGAGGTTGTGACTGGCAAATGGCTTCAAAAGAAGCACCACCACATGTGAAAAGTAAAACGTCAACTGGATAGCGCATGAACACATGAGATACGGAAGCTCATAAGGTGAACAAATGAAGGTTACCAACAATGACATGAGATGATGATGTGGGTGATGGAAGGATGGGAAGATGAAGTGAAAACAGTAGCAAAAGGGTAGGTCACGCACCTATTGCACAAGATATTATGCTTGCAGAAGGGTGAGGTGGGAAAGACAAACCAACAACAATGTGAAACGATGCAGTGGGTTACAGGGCAAGGTCAGCAGAGAAGATAAATTGACAACAAGGTGAAATGATGTGGTGGGTTATGGCATGTATATGGTTAATCGGGAACCAGCTAAAGTTGAACATCATGTTGCAATGTCATGGCATGATAATTGTTGTGGCATTGTTTACATAAAAACGGTTGACTTTTCGAATGACAATATAATTTAGACATTATTAGTCAGTCATGCCATACAGCAAGTGTGTCACACCATATGTCAAGTCAATCATGCCATACTGTTAGGCCACGGAATAGGTGAGTCACACCCATGTCAGTCACACAAAGGTCAGTCAGGTAGCATTACGGTAGTGAGTGATGACAGTTTATGATGATGTAACAATAAGAATAGTTAATAAATAGCTAAATAAGACAGCTCTAGCATTGAAAACATTCAGAAAAGGTAATTAGAAATGCTGCAAAGTTAGGTATTGCATTAGGAGAGTGTGCAGGTTGTGTAATCCATTTCAAAAACTGAGAGAGAGGACCATGTGATGAAAGAGGTGGGCTCAAGGACAGTCTACTGGACAATAATTGAAGAAACAATCTGGATTTATTGAGTGAGTCATCATACAGGTAAATTAATGCGACGAGGGTGGGCAGTAAGTATGGAATTTCAGCGTTAGGACAATCATCAGAAACGAGTTTGTCACCCCTCTTAATGGAAGGGTGGTTGCAAGGGGAATGAAAAGGGATCCAACAAAGATAACATGACAGCCAAAAGACATTTTCATCCCTCTTTTTAGCATGGAGACTGGATATAAGTGACTGAAAAAGGTAAGGGTGGTTGTGGGTGTAGAGGTGTATATGGGATTCTCCAAGTACCCAACCATCTGCACAGTTGATAGCAGAGACACAACAGATGAGTAACCTTAAAATTTCAATCTTGTCTTTTCTGCTGTGATATGCATGACAAATGAGCTGGGCATTTGTTTCAACAGAGTTTGACAGGTGATAAGGAGCAGATGGCGTGACATGACTTTCATGGGGGTGGGATCGTCAAGCCTCAACTGTTATGACTTAACCATCGGGGCAAGGAGGAACAAGGGTTGTCTGGGCTGAGCGTGCTGGGGGAACACAACGGAACTGTCCCAGCATGTTCTACTACTGCAAGGGAGACTTACGGCTTTTGAAGAAGAGGTAGCAGAGAGGTCAGACCTCAAGGTGACCCCAGAGGGTGAGGACAAGGAGCGACCAGATGGGAGATGGTTATGATATCAAACTTAATGGTCAAAGTGAGGAATACAAGATAGTCATACTATGCTTATATACTGGAGCTAGGAGTGCACAGACCATGTAATATATATGGTGCATATCATGGCTATGCGATGAGTCCATGAGGAGCAAGAAGAGGACATCTATAGACAAGAGGTGATACATTGATAAGCAGGCATACCATGAGGAACAAGTGATGGCCATCTAGGCTGAGAGGCTACGTGAGGACGTGTAAGCGAGGGGGAGGCACAGCATGGTGCCAAGGCGAAGGATAAGGGATGGCTGTCTAGGCCGAGGGAATACAAGGGGACGTGTAGTAGACATGTAGGCTAAGATAGGGGGCACGAGGTAGTGCCAAGATGGAGGTTAAAGGGTACGCATGGGAGGGACACATAAGCTAGGAGATAAGGGAGTCTGTGGGAAATACCGGGACAAGGCAGGGAGAGGACCAGAATATGCAGGGTAAGTACCAGTCGATAGCGAGACACAGGTTAGGCATAAGCATCATGTGGAAGGTCACGTAGGTCACGTGGAAGTCACGGGTGCCGTGAAGGTCATGAGGACGTAGCAGGTTAGAAGGTCCTAGGTAGGAAGTGAGGTACCGGAGGTAGCCGGTGCTGGGGTTAGCTAAGGGTTAGCTAAGGGTAGCCGCCTCGTGGGCAGAAGGTGGAGACATGGGTAGAGCCTCGAGGGCCACGAGGGATACGTGGTCTCGTGAGGATCACGTGGGTTCCTTGGGAGGACGCTAGAGGGGGACTTGGAGGTAGCTGAGGACTAGGACAGAGGAATGGATGTACTGCTGCAGTGGCTAAGAAGAGAGGGGTACTCTCCTGCAGGGTGGGCGGAGGTGCGTGGACGAGGGACAAGGACACATGATGAAGGAAAAAGGATAGGGGTGTTCAAGAGTTGTAATATCAACAGGTTGCTTAGCCAAAGGAAGATCAAACCAAAGTGGCTGGGGGATAAAAAACTGGCTAGACTGATTGTAAAAATTAGATTTAAAGAAGTGCAGAAAAAGGATATGGATACCAGCCTTGGTCAACTTCTCACACTGGTCACATAGGACATTATCCATACAGGAGCCACAGGAATGCACCTTGGGATCAAAGTGCTGGAAAGTCAAGCAACGGCAGCTGTTGGTTTGAAGAAAATGTGCTATGGACCTCTTTCCACAGTGATCAGGGTTGTCGGAAGGTGGTGGGGTCAGAAGCTGGCTCCATATGGTGATGGCATGGGAATGAAGGCCATTACAACCCAGGTGACTGGACTCTTGAAGAAATGACAACATCTCCTTAGGCTTGATGATGATAGCATACTGAACACTGGGAAAATCAACACCTTCAGCAAAGCATATCGTCGCAGCAACCCATTTTGCTACTCCAGATTGCCAAGCCTGGAATCTTCTGGATTTCTTCCCCTTGTTCTCCTTGTCATCAGGTAAGACTTGGCTGGTGTATGCAGGTATATCTAATAGCTCAGCGATTTGTTGTGTAAATGCTATGCTAGTCATATAAATGATGCCCTGTTTATTTTCGGCAAGACGTAGAGAGTTGAAAATGTCAACAGTCTCCTGGATGAGTCTTTCAGGGTGATAATTCACTATGGCATGTCATATATTTGGATGGGAGAAAGGAGCCTGGATGATGTGAAGAAGTGCAGGATCAATCATCATGGATCAACAGAGAGCAGGGATGGAGTGTGTGGCCATGGTAGCGGTAAGGAAGGTTATAGGTTTTTGGAGCTGAGTAAGGCAGTGAAATAGCTTGAAACAGGAGTGATACGAATCTGAGGTGAAGATATGATGGGCTTCATCTATGAATAATCGCTGTAATCTATTCGAGCTAGCATCTGCCCACTGGAAAAATCTGTCTGTTGTAGCTTCATGCGCGGGAACAATGATGAGCTGGGCCTCAAAAGGGTTGATGTTGGGAGACCATTTCCCACCCATGATTGGTAAGGGAGCCAACCTGCGGTCCATATCTTCTGTCAGGACAATGAAAGGGGTCACTACGACGAACAAACTGCCTGGATTTAAGATGGGGCAGAAAAAAACGAGAGGCTTTTCCTGCTTCCAGTAGGCATTATGGCCAATACATGGTCGTTGGTTAGGCAGCTTTGCACTAACTCTGCTTGATGATGGGAGGTGAAAGAAAAGAGATCTTTTCCCAGAAAGAGAGCATTGATAGGGGAGGAAAGTCGAGGATGAACAAGGAGCGGAGATGCTGAAGAGGATACCAAAGGAACAGATCCAATCAACATGGCATCCAAATAGATCTTGAGGTCAGATCCAAACCCTTGCAATATACTGGTCCAATGGAGAAGAACAGCTTTATAAAAGCCCTGGGTGCTTGCCTGCGCAGCCTCTTGAATGCAGGACAAAAGGGGTGCCTTGAGAGAGTGGAGTAGCTGCAGGCACTTGTCCTCATCACTAGGATCATTTCCACTGATGAGGAGATGTTGGTGTGGACAACCAAGATAGGCATGCTATCGAGCAGAAACTCATTGCATAGAGCAAACAGAGGTGTGTGATATCATCAAGAGTGCATTTGTGCTCTGGATATCATAGTGAGCATCAGCAATGATGCCTGAATGGCCAAACTGGGTGTGGATTGTAGCAAGGTCATGGTCGTCATCGTCAGTGACCCCATAGTCTGTGCGAGCAAGACAGCATAGCATGGAGCACATGACTTGTCTGTAGTCCCTTAGGCCCATGGGTAATCTGAGATACTTCTCCATGTAGTGTTGAAGTATGTTGGTAAAGTTTTTTGCATTCAACACCTTGCCATGGTGTATGAAGAGATGGCTCAGATAGTTTCGAGCCAGTGAAACATCCATGATGAAAGAAGATAGCTTTGCAGCTACAGGGTATAAGGCACTGAGAGCAAATATAACAAGATGAGAAATCGAATGTGCAGGGGTTCAGACAATGAGTCAACCATGGCCTTGAACATGTTGTGTTTTGACATAAGTTGTTACAATGGAGAGGAGGCCATTCAGGATGAAGACATGACATTGACCCAAGCCATGAATGGCATACTTGAGGTGGTCACATTCAGTACCCCTAGCACCCCCACCCCATGTCAAAGTAATGCCATAGTACATGGCAGATGTGAGCTCATCAAGATCAGTGAGCCATTGCCAAATTTTGGCTGTGAAGAGATTAGCAGGAGTCATGGGGGAGGGGCATATGCTTACACTTATAAGGTACAAGAACCACTTCAGACTTGGTGAAGTATGTACCATCCCGAGACATCTTATCAAGTAGTCGATGAGAAAAAAGGGCGAGTCCTGTGGGGTCCTGTGAAATGACCGAGGTCCCTTGAAGATCTTCCCGAGGACAGTCAATGAACCACATAGTGTGGTCAGTTGGATTGGTGTGAGAGTCGATGTATGCCAATGTGTCTGTAAAGTCACATGACAAGGTGAGCTTGTCAATAATTGCCTCCATCTCTTCCTTTACATCATTGACTGACTTCCGAAGCCAGTCAATGCTCAATGGAAAACCATCCACAGACAGCACGCTCATGGTCAAATCCCAGATAAACTGTGGAAGACCCAGTTTAGAATATGCTAGTGTGCTTAACAATGCATTTTTCTGGTGCAGGTAGGAGAAAAGACTAGGGTGGAAGTCAGTTATGAGGTGTTTTACATGTGTTTCATATGCTCTGGAGAAATAGTTGAAGTGAGAGCAAGAAAAGCAGGAGGTGGTGAAACCTATTGAAATGTGTCACTGCTGTATAAATGGGCATTGTTCAGAATTTTGAGAACAGCAGTCGCCCGTAGGCACCACTGGATAGCAGACAGGTTAGGAGGAACTGCAGCGACCCTTGTGGTGTTCCTGGCATCATCGGTGAGGTGATATGCGACCAAAAAAAGGGTGAGGAGGTCTTTATGATCACTGAGGGTTGCTTCATGGCTGAGGTGGGTCAATAATGTGATGACTGTGCTATGAATCTGCTCCTGCAGGCTGGTGGACTCCTCAGAATCAAGAAGCAGACGTAGAGCAAAAAGCTGTTCCATATGGGTTGGGTGGAATGGAATAGTGAAAGCTAGAATGGGGTTGGCGATGTGACAAAGAAGGAAGGAAAGAAAGGTAGCCATCAGCCGTGCATATTTCTTCAGGGTGTCCTTCTCTTGCACAGGCTTGAATGGTTGTGAGCCAAGCTCACCAGTGGACAGAATGGCCCGTGCTGTAATGATGGGAAGGGAAGAAATTAGAGGGGAAATAGATCTGTAGTAGCTTTCCACAGCTTGAGCAAGATGATGATACATTGCATCATTTTGGTGGGGGGACACTACAGTTCTCCTAAGCTTGCAGATGGGTACACCAGTAAGAAGTTGGTCCCAACCAACTTGGGCAAAGATAGTACTCTTTGATTGTTCATTGGTCGGTGGTTGAAAGACATCGGATATGCTGTAGAGCTGAACAGTGGAGACATATTCTTCAATGTTGTGGACAAGGGACTGTGGGAGGAGTGTAGGAACATAGTTGACCTCAACCATTTGTTGATCGGCATGACTTAAACCCAGAAAATGAGCCTTCACATCAGAATAAATGCATTGTGAAGTGGGAACTTCTGGGTGATGTTTCTGACAATGCTCATTGAACCTCCTCCTCCCAGAGAAAATGACAGAAGATTGACAGCCCAGAGTACAGCACTTGATGGTGTCAACGACTGAAATGTCTGGGATTGGCAATATAGGCCCACTAAGCTCTCTCTCAACCTGGTGTACGCCCAAGGAGACCAGCATCTCATTTAATTCATCTTTAGAAGGAAATTCTGAATGAAGCTGTCCAGGGGGGTTATGGTATTTGGTTAAATGGAAATGTGCATGGCAATAATCTATGGGGGAATGGCATTGAATACATATCATAAATTTGAACTTTGGGTCGACTCTAAGTCCCCAGGTTAAGAGCTTTTCAGACATAAACAGATTGGAAGAAGGAAGTGTGGAATACATGGGATTAAAGGATAAGATTGTACTGTTGACAGGAGGATTAGACATTGGAGTATGGGTAGGATAAAGGCCATGGTCAAAATTGGTGGCTTCAACCTGCAGCAAAGTAGAAGATGTAGCAAGATCCTCCTGCATAGGCTGATCTTCAAGATGTACTGCAGTGGCATCCATGGGAACATCGGGAATGGATATTGGGTCCATCAAGATAGGCCCTGTTGATCCAGAACATGCAGAAGAAGACTCTGTGGGATCATTGGGTGACAGTGACATGATACGTTCACTGGGTGGATCAGGAAAGGCATTAGGATCACTAGGGTGGTCTTCCTTTCAACATATTGCATATATCTTCTGAAAGCTAAATCAAGTGTGCACAGGATTACCACAGGGGCAAGAAAGCTTGCCACATTCACTGTCTCGATGGATTTCTATGCTGTGACCTGTAGTTCATTGAGTATAGGCCAAGGAAGAGCACATATATACTACCTTTCCATTCAATCTTTCGACTGAGGGCATGAAAATCGGAATTATGTCTGGATACATTGCCCTTACTGGAACCGAGAAGCGGAAGGAAGCAGCCTGACTTCTGGCAGTACCTAACATAGCTCAAAGAAATGTATGGCTGGTCACTTTAAACACTCACACCATAGTGAATGCGCCAAGATCACACAAATGATTGATTCATGCAGTGACCAGGAGGGAATGTAGATGCTGAAAGACACATCATCTGCGTGAAACACAAATGAGGCACAGTTGAGGATTAAGAAGATGCCTAACATTGATCAAAGTGGAAGATACAAGGAAAAGGCAGGTAAGAATGAATATATATGCCGAAGAATGCGTTGTCTGTGTGAAACACAGATAAGGCATAGATGAGGATGAAGAGAGTGCATAATTTATATTGGAGTAGATGGAGAAGGAAAGGAATGGTTAGAGGATGTCATCAAACACAGATGCAGCAGGGATGGTCAATGAAAACAAAGATGTGTAATTGCTTCGGAAGAAAACAGAGATCAACACATTGTTTACATAAGGTTGATATCAGCTATAGCAACATACACACAAAATGATGTTCAAATAATTGTCAACAGTACACAAAGAATGGAGACACTGCTCAGAAAGATGGATAGTATTAGGTGATATCTGTTTAACCACTCTCAGAGCAGGCAAAATAAACTCACGGGTACAATCAGCCATGCAGTGAGTAAAGGTTACATAGTGATTGGTATATCAAAGTCAGTAGTGTTAAGGGTCATCAGTGACACAGTAAATAAGGCTATGTAGTAATTAATATATCAAAGTCAGTAATGCTGCAGTGACTCAGCGAGAAAAGACAATGCTGTAAGGAAAAATCAGTAATGCTGTAGTAATCGAGTCAGTAACGCTAAGGGTACCATCAGTCATGCAGTAAATGAGGCTATGTAGTAATTGGTATATCAAAGTCAGTAGCGCTACAGTGGCTCAGCAAGAAAAGGCGACTCACTAACCAAGTCAGTAACACCAAGGTTACTTGGCAGGCAAAGATAACGTAGTAAGAGGCATACCTAAGTTAGTAATGGTAACGTTAACTGGGTACATGGAGTTAGTATGGTGGGAATATCCACTGTGAATACACATGTTGGTGCAGTAAATGGCTGTGTGAATGCAAGCAAGGCTTTCATTGATCATTGATCTGTACATATATAAGCTCGTCCACACTCACAGGAGCTCGGTTGAGCCGATAGAGCCAAGAGTCCAAGCCCACATGGTCTGGATCATCGACCATTTATTCAAGTAAATAAAACACAGTGCCAACATCAGTTCAGTGGATGTCACAATGACCACCACCCCAGCACAGCACATTGGCACCTCCTCCAACTCTGGTAATCACTGTTAATACACATGTATTCCTACAGCATATGCCAACACTGTGAGCATTCCCATGTCCATGACCCCAAAGCTGAAACACTCATGGAATTAAAATCACATGTCCAATACTGTGCTGTCTCCTTGCCTCCAAGTCCTTGCCCTTCAAGATCGACTCTGATTTCAAAGTTCTTTTCCCCAAGTATCTCACTTGCCCACATCTTGTTGACACTGACTGGCTCACTGTTTTTGAGGATGACAAGTGGGGTTGGGTTGGGTGATGCGGGTGACAGGATGAATGCGACGCTGATGAGATTTGGGTTAGGGGGGTGCTGAGTGGAGTAGAACCTGTCAAGGAGATACTTTGCATCCTTGCTGTAGAGTGTGGTTTTCACGAGTGCCAAGGTGCTTATGTTCGAGGCGATGTGGTGAGCATCTGCATACAAAGCTGCATTCTAGCCATTGTAGCAGGTCAGTTGATCGGTTACAGTGAAAAGAAAAGTGTACAATGAATAACATGATGGAATATGAGAGAGAGAGAGAGAAGTGGGGTCATAGCACCTCCCAACTATCCACCCCCAAGTAGGAAATTGTTCATAAGGATACGCAAACCCACCTCAATACAAATGCCAACAAACTTGGTGGCACCTTCACCATCCTGAACAATGAGCTTGGCCAGGTCAATGGAAAAGGCAGTGAGATAGTCTCTAAAAGTGATGTATGCTTGAGGGTCTGTGGACTCATCAATTTCAGTGGGATTGGATGCATTTGTGTCATGGCTGGCACCATTTGCCAAGAGGATGATTGCGTCATTCATAGACATGTCACCATCAACTGAGATAGAGTTGAAGCTGCAGTCAATGGCGTAGGTCAGTGCAGACTGCAAAATTTTTGGTGAGACAGGAGCATCAGTGAGGATAAGGTCCAGGAGGGTAGCGTGGAGACCTGAAACTGGAAGAGGACTGGAAGGTGTAGCGGGGGTGACGGCAGAAGGGTGGGCGAGGCCTGCTGAAGATGAAGGGTCTGCCCATTTGCAGGTAAATCATAACTACCCCCTTGTCCATGCCAGCCATGTGGTAGATCTTTCCATTGATCTCGAAGGTGCATGCCTGAAGGTTTGGAAATGTATCAGTGATCATGAATGCATGTGCAGTGGCTTCATAGGCAGATGGGGTAGAAGAGAGGGAGTAAAAAGGGGAAGTGTCTGACTGCTGGGTGGAGATGGCCGAGAGAATGCTTGAGATGGGAAGATGAATGCCGATGACGCCAGTGGACATGACGAGGGTTTCATATGTCTGGGACTCAGACTGTGGGCAGAGGCCATGAGAGGCGAGGAGGGTATCTCCTGCTTTGACCATACCCCAAGCATGCTGGACATCCTTTGTACCTGTGACTGTGTTTGCACAACCACTGTTCACAATGGCAGCGCATGCTCTTCTGCCAGATTTTTGGAGGACCTCACAGGAAACGAGAATGGGGGCGGTGCAAAATACATTAAGTGTGAAGCAAGCAGTGGTAGAGATGGGATGGGGAGAAGTAGACAAGACAAGTGTGAGATCTAGAGGCATTGGGGATGCAGACTTTGGCTTTTTCACACCGATGTGTATACCAGTGAGCAGGTAGCCCTTGGGAAGGACCTCTTCCGGAACGAGTGAATGGAGGTGGTCCTTGGACAGTTTGATGGTGACCATCATTGTTGCTGAGGTCGAAGAGAGATGGGTCTAGGGAGAAGGTGAGGAAACATGCTCAGTTGTGGGCCATCCTCGAGCTACAAACGGTTTTATACGACGCTGCAGCAAAATATGCCCATATCGCTCAACCCTGTGCCATCCAACAAATACAGCGGCTGCTGGACACGAACTGGACAGGAGATCAATAACTTTCATTCTTTCGTCGCTCCATTACTTGAGCCAAATGGACTCAGGAATGCATGTCGGTGGGAAACCTGCCAAATGGGGGGGAGTGCGATGGTTGGTTTGCGGCCACCTATAAAAAATGAAAGCAAAGGATAAGCATGTAAACATATATACATGAGAAAAAGACCCATGTTTGAGTGGCAAGCCTTTTTGGATGGGTTTGCGGGGGTGACATTGTCCATGTCTAGAAACGAGTGGCTTGGGATGCTGGAAAGTGGGAGCACAAGCATGGGGGATGCATAAACTGGGGTGAATGGAGTGATTTTGGGAGTCACAAGCTTGGGTTGAACATGGTGCAACTGTGCATGCATGCAGTAAACAGTCAGGAGACATGACTCTAACTGTCATGCATTAACCATTGACCAATAGGCTGCATCCTGTGGGGGTAAAAGAGTTCTTTTCCTTGATCTGGACCCTGGATATCAAAGTGGAAGTAGCAGAAAAGAAGTAAGGGCGCATATACACGAGTTAGCATTCACATGAGGATGGATGTTGGATAGGATGGCTCAAAGACATACGTTGTTACGCAAAGTGTACCAAAGGAGGTCTTTAGGGAATTGTTCAACTTAAGGCGATACTCACGAAGAGACCGACGTCTTAAGTGAGAAAAAGACAAGGACTTAGGATGAGACTTAGGATGAGACTAAGGATGATGCAAGATATACGCTTGTATTGCGCAGATCAAGTATGAGTTACAAAGACATAGAATACAGGGTTTTATAGGAAGAGGACCAGCACATGGACCATGGAAGGAATAGGAACACTAAGGAAGAAACGTGACTAAGCAGTAAAGAAACTGATGGAAGGTATTGGAATACTAGTTGACACGAGAGAGTCAATGAGGAGATGTTAGTCCATAAAGATATTCATGGTATAGCCATGATTGGCGACATGTAAACAAGCAATAGAGAAAGCGGAAGAACTGACAATAATGAGATAGGTGTTGGAGAGTCGACGAGAAGGTTGACATCTCCAGTTAGTCCAGCGAGTGAAAGAGGTAACTAATAGTATGCGATGAAAGAGGAGAAAAATGGTAACATACATTGTGCATCTGACACAGGATGGGTAGGAGTGTCATCATCCCTGCATGCATCTGACATTGAGGGTGAGCTAGAAGCATTGTCAATGTAGTGCACACTGAGGGAGACACCATTTGTGCGAGCACACTGCATGCCGACATTGTGCGATTTGGGCTGTTGGTGACTTTGTTGAACAGGACCATCTGCTCGTGAGAAATGGCTCTTTTCCCAGAAGGGGGCACATCTGAAACCGGTTGAGGCAGCTTGACCGAGGAGCATGGGGTAGTATTGGTAGATTCCTGAGAGCCACGATAATAAGAGGTGGTGACCTTGGCCCTAAAGAATAAAGACAGAAGGAGATAAGCAAAAGGGGATACAAAGAGAAGTTAGGTGGAAGCATGCTGAATTCCAAGGGAACTCCCCAGTGAGTAGTTCGGAGGTTTGCATTCAGCCAAAGAATGGTGAGATGCTTCCAGATTGCTAGTGAGACAGGCAGCAGCTGGTATTCATTGGTTTCCCAATGACTACATACTGACATGGTGCAGCCAGTGCAGCAGAGGCAGGCCACCACCTACTCACTAGCTAGCTTCTGTTATGATTTTCTTTCCCTATCATCGTTTCCTTCTATTAGTACACTTCACGTCTCTAGTCTCTTACCAAGGACACCATATCTCTCAGACACAGGAGGTGTACCTCTTCATAGGAGGACCTTCCACGCTATCCCTAGTCTGTTTTCCATAGAACCTTGTCGCTCTGTCTCTCCCTTCTTGGACCCTTATCTCCTAGCTAAGTTCTCTCATACTTAGTTGTGTCCTCTGTGCTCCATTAGCTTTACCCAGTCCATGCATGGGAAGTCTTCCTAGTATATAGTTCTTTGCCACTCCTGTATCACCTCTCCCTATTCTTGATCTGCGCAATAATAGCATATCTTCTTGAGTCATCCCTTAGTCCCTCAGTCTTCTGCAACCCTAGCGACTCTAAGGCCAGCTCTTTTCCTCTAGGTCTCTATCAGAAGTCGGTCTCTTCATGAGTATCGCCTGTAGATGATCTTCATTGCCCTCAAGCCCTCCATTGTACACTATGCATAACAAAAGATCAAGAATTCATCTCGGTCCCACCTCCTCAGGTGAAGGACCTATTCCAATCTCACCACGTCATTCCAAGCCCCAGGAGACAGCGACTCTGAACTTCCTGACCTCACTCAGTACCATCTACTCTCCAGATGAATCGCCAGATCCAGCTGAACCCCACTCCTTGACCCATCCTTCGCCCCCTCACCCAAAGGTCTGAAACCCAGCAACCCCTCTCAACCAAGTCCACCCCCTCGCCAACCTAGTCCAATCCACCCTTCTCAGCCAAACCCATCCTCTCGTTTACCTAGCCCAATCAACATGTCTCACTCCCCCTCACCCAACATGCCTTCAGAACTCAAGGCCACTCTCCCCTCTGACTTCACCAGGTCCTCTGCGGATGCATCGCAATGGATGAAGGCTATGAAAGCCTACTTCCTAATCAATCAACACCTCTACCCAGGTGACCCTGAATGGATCATGACCATGCTCAACAGGATGCCCAGTGGCCAAGGAGCATTCTTCGCCAAAGTGTGGTATGACAAGATGTCCGACCCCAGTATCACCACTGGGAAGACCTTCCTTGACTTCACCCAAGACTTCAAAACCATCTTCTTTCCATATGACATGAAAGCCACCGCTCGTCTGAAGTTAGCCAAACTATGCCAGAAAATCACCTGCTCCCATGACAGATTCCAACAATACATCACCAACTTCCAGAACCTCGCAGGGAAGTCTGACATCACAGATGAGACCACCCTCATCGACCACTTCGCCCTTGGACTCAACCAACAAATCACCATCATGATCCTGTCCATGGGAATCGTCCCCACTACCATTGCAGACTGGGTAACGAAAGCCAAAACCTTCCATGCCCAGAAGATGAGAATCCAAGCCCTTCGCACTGGAACCACCACCACTCCCTTCTCTTTCAACAATCATCGTACCCCTAGCAAAGACCCCAATGCCATGGAAGTGGACTCAACCATTACCTTGACCAAACTCACCCCCACCGAACGAGCTAAATGCATTAAGGAAGGATGGTGCTTCTGTTGTCGAACCATCAGGCATGATGCCTGCAACTGTAAGAAAACTACCAGCCACCCCCAGAATGTACAAACCACCACTCTCATCGCCCCCCTCCCATCGCCCCCACCTCCAGCCCCCACCTTGCTGTCCCCCCTTCAACAGTACGTGAACTCACTTCGTACCTCTGGCAAGGACAAGACAGAAATCCTCCCTGTCCTAAAGATGTGCTATGACAAAGACAGAGAAGAGGTAAACGCTGTCCAGTTCGCCAATGTACAAAAGGCGAAGGATTTTTAAAAAGGGAAGCAGCTTCAACGTCTCCTTCCCTAGACTCTCCCCATGTAATTGTAGCATCACCAAAGAATAGAACTCTTCGTTTTGATGTCAAAGTACAAAGCGCCGAAGCCTCAGCCCTCATCAACTCTGGGGCAACTGGAAACTTCATCAACCCTTGCCTTCTACCTCGAGGGAACTTCCATCTTAAGAAACTCCCTTACCCTATCCTAGCCTATAACGTTGACGGAACCCTGAACACATCTGGGAGTATCTGCTGGACCACGACTGCCCTCATCTCTCATGGTTCCTTTTCTTCTGTGGAACCCCTCTTTGTTCTTCGGCAAAAGACCCCTCAGATCATCTTGGGCATGCCCTGGCTAACCAAATGGAATTCCAATGTAGATTGGAAGGATCACATCCTCTCTATCTTGACGTTCCCCCAGAGGGTTGAGAGGACTCTCCATGAGTGCCCTCCCCTGAAGAAGACCAAGGAAGAAGAGGTCTACAAACTAACCATCTCTATGGAGATCACTCAAAAAACCATGCCATCCCAAACCACTGTCCCTGAATTCTGCAAAGACTTTGCCAACGTCTTTGCCAAATCCTCTCACAATGTCCTCCCTGCCCATTGTCCCTTCGACCACACTATCGATCTCAAGGACTCCTTCATTCCGAAGATCGCTAAGGTCTACTCGCTAAATCCCAAAGAGAGAGAATCCCTCAGAGAATTCATTGAGGAACATCTCAAAACTGGTCGCATCGTCCCATCAAAGTCCCCACAAGCCTCCCCTTTCTTCTTTGTTCCTAAGAAAGATGGGACCCTCCATCCATGCCAGGACTATCGCTACTTGAACTCCCACACCATCCGGAATGCTTACCCCTTACCCCTCATCTCTGATCTCCTTGAGGACATAAAGGACACTGACCACTTCACCAAAATGGACATCCAGTGGGAATACAACAACATCTGAATCTGCAAATCAGATCAATGGAAAGCAGCCTTTATTACTCCCCTAGGGCTCTTTGAACCCACGGTAATGTTTTTTGGATTCTCCAATGCCCCCTCCACATTCCAATCGTTTATGAACCACATCTTTGCCAACATGATCGCTGAATGCTGGCTAAAGATCTACATGGATGACCTAGGGATCTGCACCAAAGGCCCCCTCTCCCTCCATCACGAGTGCATCCAACGAGTTCTCCTCCGATTATGCAAGCACAATCTCTCCATCAAGCTATCCAAATGCTTCTTTGACTCTCAAACAATGGAATACCTCAGTCTCGTCATCGGGAAGGGAGAAGTGCAGATGGACCCCCACAAACTTGCCACCCTCAAGGACTGGAAACCCCCCACAACCATCACTGGCATCAGATTGTTCATTGGGTTCGCCAACTTTTACAGGAAATTCATTCCCAACTTCTCCAACATCATAGCCCCCCTAGTCTTCCTCACCAAGAAAAATGAGACTTGGAACTGGACTCCCCTCTAGCAAAAGGCATTCCAATCCCTCATCTCTGCCCTTTGCTCTGCCCCTGTTCTCACCCTCCCTGACCCCTCGAAACCATTCTCAGTCATGACAGATGCCTCCCTGTCCACTGCCAGAGCAGTCCTCATGCAACCTGACCTCAATGGCAATCTTTGCCCTTTAGCTTACTTCTCCAAAACCTTAGCACCTGCTGAACGCAACTATGACATCTATGATCACGAACTTCTCGTGGTCATCCTTGCCCTCTCTGAATGGCACCATCACCTGCAAGGCGCCAATCACCCCACCACGATTATCACTGACCACAAAAACCTCTCCTACCTATGCAGCCCATGTAAACTCTCCTGAAGACAAGCCCGATGGGCCCTCTTCCTCCAAGATTTCAACATGGTCTGGAAGGTGACCCCAGGCACCAAGATGGGACCTGCAGATGTCCTCTCCTGGCGAGATCACATAGACACCTCCCTCGACAATGTCAACTCCCCCATCATACCAGAACCCCTTGTGATCAATGCACTCAACCTCACACTCACTGACCTCATCAAATCTTCCACACCATCTGACCCATTAGTTGTTCGTGCTCTAGAGGCAATTTCCTCATCATCCCCCCTATTCCCCCGATCACTCGCCTCTGACTGGACCTTTGAAAATGGCCACCTATTCTTCTGCCAATGAATGTATGTCCCACCGTCCGCCAGATCCCCCCTGCTACATACCATCCACTCCTCCCTGCTCACTGGCCACATGGGCATCTTTCACACCAAGTCTATTCTGGAATGAGACTTCTGGTGGCTGGGTCTTGCCACCTTCGTTAAACACTTCATCATGGGATGCCCCACATGCCAGCAAAGCAAGGCCAACACACACCCTCCCCACCCCCCTCCTGCTACCCATCGCCTCAACCTCCCCCCTGCCCTTTCACCAACTCTCCGTCGATCTCATCACCAATCTCCCACCATCCAACTCCTTCGATTCTATCATGGTCGTGGTCGACCATGGCCTTACAAAGGGGGTAATACTCCTCCCCTACTCTAAAACCATTGATGTCGCCAGAGTAGCCCTCCTTTTTTTCCACAACATCTTCAAACAGTTTGGCCTTCATGACTCAATTATCTCTGACCGAGGCCCCCAGTTCGCCTCTGCCTTTGCTCTCGAACTCGCTCACCTACTCAAATACGATGTTCGCTTATCATCTGCATACCACCCCCAGACAGATGGCCAAACCGAATGCACAAATCAGGAGCTCAAAGTCTACTTGCACATCTTTTGCGCCAACAACCCTCACTCTTGGTCAAATGCCCTATCATCTGCAGAATTCCATCACAACTCCACCCCCCATTCCTCCACCCAGAAATCCCCATTCTCCTTACTCTATGGCTATGAACCCAGAACATTCCCCCCACTCAGGAAAACCTTCATCCCTGCCCTTGAGGATCACCTAACGACATTGGATGAAAATAGAAAAGAAGCTCTCGCCGCCCATGAATCTGCCTGAAGAGCGGTCTCCTCCCAATCCTTCTGCAGCTTCTTCCCATAGAAAGTTGGAGACCAGGTCTAGCTCGAAGCGACCAATCTCTGCCTCAACCTTCCATCACAGAAATTAGCTCCCAAATGTTACAGCCCCTTCGAAATCACCCGCGTTCTATCGCTGGTCTCCTACAAACTCCGACTACCACCCTCTTGGTGCATCCACAACACCTTCCACATGGCACTGCTATCCCCCTACCGAACCACACAAGCCTTCGGCACTTCATTCCTAAAACCACTGCCTGACATCATTAACCAGGAAGAGGAATATGAGGTTGAAGTAATCCACAGTCACAAGGGCCCGCAGTCCAGAAGATGGTTCCTGACCTTGTGGAAAGGTTACCTGCAATCAGAAAACACTTGGGAACCTGAATCAAACCTTCATCATGCTGCTGAAATCCTCATGGCTTATAAACACCTCCACTCCCTCTAGGAAACCTAGGTAACATTTACAAGAAGTCGGTCTCTTCGTGAGTATCACCTTGTCTAAATGTCCTACCCTTCTTTTGACCCATTCCCTCATCAACCATGTCCCAACCCATCTCTCGAAATGCCTCCCCTCTCTCATCTTTCTCATCCTTGTCCTCACGATCGATACTCCGATCCCAACAAGCCTTCCCCTCATACCTACCTGAGTGAGAGAGACTCTTCCTGTTCTCCACCATTCTGGAAACCCCTGCCCTTTCCCTAGCCATTGAAGCGCACCCCAGCTTCCCTGATGACGAAGGAACCCACTCCCTCATCCACACCTACCACACCATTGCCTCTGCCCAATGCCTCACTGACACACTAACCCCACCCAACCCAACCTTGTGCTTCACAATGAGTGAAGCCTCCCGTCACTGCCTAACTGCTCTATCCCTCCATGGGTTCACCATTTATGTAGAAGAAATCTCCCATACCCTTATATTTCCCACCATCCGCCGGGTTCTCTCTTCCCTCTCCCACGCCCAAAGGGACCTATATGTACAAAGCATAGAAAATTTTCTTCTCTCTCAACCACACCCCCTTCCTCTCCCCATTCCTCCCCCTTGCTTCCGACCTCTCGCCAAACGACTCACCGATTTCCCCTACTCTTCTCCCCCTGCTCAGGAGCCTACTCCGGACTCCTCTATCTCCATCCCCATCCCCATTCCTGAGGAACTCCCTCTCATCGAGTATAGTGCCCCCATTCCTGTCGCTATTGAGGATGAACCACCCATACCCCCCACCTTTCCAGTTTGCACAGAACCACATGAGATTTGTCTTCCCAATGGGAACTCCATTCTCTCCTCCCCAGTTCGGGTTATCCCACAGCCAGATATCCTCAATCCCGCCCCAGCCACTCTGTCTTCCATCTGTCTTTAATGTGGCCTATGAGATCACTATCTTCAGGACTGTCCCTGTCACCGCTGTGGACATTGCCACCTCTACGCCCCTGGCCAGCTCACGGTTCAATGTGCACTTTTCCAATGTGGCTACTGTGACAACTGGGGCCACATGGAGCGCTTTTGCCCCCACTGGAATTGTGGAATTTGCTATGAACCTGGGCACATCATCAGTAACTGTCCATTCAAAGTGTTATCTCCCTCTCAACAGGGTGCTATCTTTGGAGTTGGATCACCAACCCAAGGAGCCTCTTCATAGGAATGGTTGGTTGCTCAAGCCTGGGGCTTGATTACATGAATGGGGTAATGTTACGATTTTCTTTCCCTATCATTGTTTCCTTCTACTAGTACACTTCACTTCTCTAGTCTCTCACTGAGGACACCGTATCTCTCGGGCACAGGAGGTGTACCTCTTCATAGGAGGACCTTCTATGCTATCCCTAGTCTGTTTTCCATAGAACCTTGTCGCTCCATCTCTCCCTTCTCAGACCCTTATCTCCTAGCTAAGTTCTCTCATACTTAGTCATGTCCTCTGCGCTCCATTAGCTTTACCCAGTCTGTGCATGGGAAGTCTTCCTAGTATATAGTTCTTCGCCACTCCTATATCGCCTCTTCCTATTCTTGATCTGTGCAATAATAGCGTATCTTCTTGAGTCATCCCTTAGTCCCTCAGTCTTCCACAACTCTAGTGACTCTAAGGCCAGCTCTCTTCCTCTAGGTCTCTATTAGAAGTTGGTCTCTTTATGAGTATTGCCTGTAGACGATCTTTGTTGCCCTCGAGCCCTCCATTGTACGCTATGCATAACAGCTTCTTTCTGAGACCCAACAAGAGTTTCTTCATATGTTTGATGACATCGCCTCCCTGGTATTGTGCTGCACTCTTCCTAATCTTGTTGTTCTTGAGATTGGTGAGTGTCTTGATGATAAATTTAGTGTGTGAACTGGTAGGCCATGTCAGAGTGCAATGGGGGATGGTAGAAAAGATAAATCACCTTGGTTC
>JBBPLO010000154.1:0-25906 GCA_038089835.1 Retiboletus flavoniger
TGAGGAATGTCCCCAGTTGCTGCAATAGTCACACTGGATGAGGTTGCACTGAGCAGTAATGTGACCAGGGGCAAGGGAGTGGCAGTGGGGGCACCAGAAAGTGGGGCAGTCCTGTTGGTAGTGACCTTGAAGGTGGTGTTACGTTGGGCTAGAACCGATGGGATCTCGAGTGAGTTAACTACCTCATCTCGGGACGAATGAGGTGGACTTAGGAAAGTACGACAAGAGAGGACTCCGAGGTACAACGAGTACTGGTCTAGTGCCGAGTACGCAGACGAGCATAGGTCTAATGCCTACAGCCGGAGGCGAGGGTTACTCGTTGGGAAGACCCGCGGAGTCTAAGGTAAGAGTCTAAGGGGATTCCCTAGATCTTGAACGCGGGTCAAGGAAAGAGACTTTCGGGGGGTGCCCTTAAGCTCTTAGTATGTCACTGTGGATGACGACGAGGGGAGCGAGGAGGCAAAGTAACTTGTAGTATTCGAGAAGACTAAGCTTAAGGGAATACAAGCGAGTGCGCGAGGTTTAAATACGGCTACCAGAAGGGTTACGTAAGGGGATGCGTCAGCGTCTAAGATAAGGAGTGAGTCAGCGAGATAAGGGCTGAGTCACGACGAGTCATGTCTAATAATACAACAGTTCTGTGGAATGTCATAGAAGAGTAAAGAAGTGGAAGGAACTGGGGAAGTGGTACATGGAATAGCAACGGCGTACCTGAGGTCTGAAGGTGATGAGGACCGATCGAGACTTAGCTAAGTAAAAGTAAAAGAAAAAGAGGATAGGAGACCGAGTCTCGTATCGTAACAGGTGGTAGTGAAAGCATTCGGTGCCGGGAGAGGCAGGGGTGAATCGAACGGTGTCAGCACGAGGCATGACCCAAGTGGGGGAGGAGAGGACATGGGTGCCATTGGGTAAATGGATCCACTGAATTTCTGTCCAGGAAACAGGCATGATATGAGATGAGTGGGCAGGCACAGAGGGTAAGGCTGAGGCTTCGTCAGACTCAGAACTAGAGTCTTCCTCATCAGAGGCGATGATGGTGGGGGTGTTCGCAGGAGGGGGGGAGGAAAGTCATTCCACTAGGCAGCTCATCGACAGAGGGGGAATGGGTAAGATAGCTTGATGAGAACGTAAGAGTAAAAGGGCGTCTATGGATTGTAGGTAATGGTTGCGCTGTGTTTGAGAGAGAGAGTCATAGATTTGTCAGAAGGAAACATAGATAAGGGGAGGAGGAATGGCTTCAACAAAACTGTGAAATCCATGGGCGGAGAGGGCAAGAAGTGAATTGCATCTGGTCTCATTGATGGAGAAATGGATGGCAGGGTCCTGGGGTACTAGAGTTTCGGTGAGCCATAGGGCAGAGGATGCAGAGTGATAGGTATGAATGAGGGCATGAGTGGTTTCATCTTCAGGGAAGAGAGGGAGGGTTTTGAGGGTGAGGGTGAGGGCGGGAGTTTCGAGGATGACGCTGAATAGTGAGAGGCACCCATGTTTGGGCAAATATGATGGGAAGACAGGTCGAAAGCATAAGGAAGATGACATGCAGGAGGAGGTGGACAATGGGGAGGAGGCAATTGAGGTAGAAGACAAGGACATCGTCGAGGTATGGAAGGAGCAGTAGGGGGTTTGATGGCATAGACTTTTACTGACACACTGGGTGATACTCACAGAGAGACCAACATCCTTTGTGTCAGTAGATTTCTAGAGAGAGTGAAGTTGCTTATATGTGGAGAGAAGGCATTTGGTGTGTCTGAGATTGGACTCTGGTTCCCATGTGTTTTTGGAAGAGGGATATCCTTTCCATGCAGTCAGGTACCTTCGTTGGTTGCCAAGTCCCTTGTGACTAATGATGGCTTCGACTTCATACTCTTCTTTGGCTCCAATAAGGTCAGGTGGGGGGGCAAGGAAGAGAGTTCCATAGGCTGGGGATTCACGATAAGGAGATAAGAGAGAAGCATGGAAAACATTGTGGATCTTCCATGTGGGTGGCAGTCGGAGTCTGTAAGATAAGGGAGATAAGACCTGAGCAATTTTGAAAGATCCATGATGTTTGGGGGCGAGTTTCCGAGAAGGGTAGTTTAGTTTAAGGTTAGTGGCTTCCAACCACATCTTATCTCTGGGTTTCCAAGGGGAGAACTTTTGGAATGAGCAGGATATCATGATCTTTCAGGCAGATTCGTGGGCTGCAAGGGCTTTTTTTTGGGCTGAGTCGAGGAGGAAGAGTTGGGATTCAAGGGTGGGGATGAAGGTTTTTCCAAGGGAAGGGAAGGTGTGTGGCTCATATCCGTAGAGTAGAAAGAAGGGGGATTTCTGAGTGAAGGAATGGGGGGCAGAGTTGTGATGGAATTCTGCGGAAGAGAGGTGTTACGATTTTCTTTCCCTCTCATCGCGTATTACTAGTTATTCTCTATTTCTGTTTCTTTTCTTATTGATGGACTGTGTCTTATTGCCCATGTCAGGCTTATCTCTTTATTGGAGGTCCAGCCTCTAGTTATCTTCGGTCTCTTGACCTTGAACACTATCACTCCTAATTAGGCTTTCTAGTGCCTAATCATTCCCTTCCATTTCACAGTATTCCATGGTCCGTGTTACCATTTTTCTCCTTTATTATCGTCTTCTCCTAGTAACCTCTTTCTCCCCTTGGACTAACTGGAGACATCAACCTTCCCGACATCTTTCCAATGCTTATCTAGTTGTAGTTAGTTCCTCCACTCTCACCATTGCTTGGCTACATGTAGCCAATCATGGTTATTCTATGACTATCTCTACGGACTAATGTCTCCCTGCTGTTTCTCTTATAACAGTTAGTGTTCCTTACCAATCATTGGCCCTCGCTTCACTTAGTCATATTTCTTCCCTGTTATTCTTTCCCCTTCCATGGTTCGTGTGCTGATCCCAGTCTATAAAGTCTAGTACTTCTTGCTCGTGTAACTCATACTTGATCTGTGCAATACAAGTGTATCATCTTGCATCATCCCTAGTCTTGACTCTACCTTTAGTCCTTAGTCCTCTAGTCTTCCGTTTGAGAAGTTGGTCTCTTCATGAGTATCGCCTCAAATTGAATGACTCCCTTGAGACCTCTCTTGGTATGCTTCGCGTAACAAAAGATCAAGTATCTCCTCGGTCCCACCTACTTAGGTGATGGACCCATCCCCCATCATCACATCCTACAGACCACTGGAAGAAAGTGACTCAAAGTCACCGAACTTCGCTCAATACCTCGCAAGATCTCAATGAATCCCCAGATCTAGCAGAACCCCAGCCAACCCCCTTAGTCCTCGACACCCCCAAGCCCCACTAGCACAACTCTCGTCACCTCGTAACCCCAACCCACCCCCTCGAAACCCTAGTCCAGTCGACTACAACTATTCGACTCCTCGTCAACCTAGTCCACCACCACTAAGAGTCCCTAGCCCAATCGACACATCCTGATCATCCTTACCAACCATGCCCTCCGAACTCAAAGCCGCCCTTCCCACAGATTTCTCAGGTCTCAGCTCTGACACATCACAATGGATGAAAGCCATGAAAGCCTACTTCATGATCAACCAAACCCTCTACCCCAGTGATGCTGAACGAATCATGACCGCTCTCAACAAAATGCCTGCTGGTCAAGGAGCTTCCTTCACTGAAACATGGTACAATAAGATGGCTGATACAACCATCGCCACTGGCAAAACCTTCATGGAATTTGTCAAAGACTTCGAGACAACCTTCTTTCCCTATGATGTCCAAGCCTCTGCCTATATCGAACTCACCAAATTGTGACAGAAGATCTCTTGCACTGGTGAAGGCTTCCAACAATATATCACAGATTTCCAAAACCTCGCTGGAAAATCAGGAATCACTGACGAAACCACCCTCATCAATCACTTCGCTCTCGGGCTGGACCACCAGATCACCACCATGATCTTGTCCATGGGAACAATCCCCACTACCATTGCAGATTGGGTAACCAAGGCGAAAACCTTCCATGCCCAAAAAATGAGAATCCAAGCACTCTGAACCGGAACCACCCCCACTTCCTTCTCTTCCAACAATCGCCCCACCTGGGACCCCAATGCCATGGACGTCGATGCAGTGACCACCTTAGCCAAACTCACTCCCACGGAACGGGCCAAATGCATCAAAGAAGGACGATGTTTCAGGTGTCAAATCATTGGACACAATGCTCAAAACTGTCGAAAGACCAATAACGCTGCCCCTCGAACATTCCCCCCTTGCACCCTCCAAGTCCACACTACCACCACCGCTCCCTCTGCCAATACTCCTCGTCCTCTCCCCTCTCCTCCGACACTAAGCTCCCTGCTTCAGCTCTACATGAACTCTCTTCATACTGAAGGAAAAGACAAAAAAGAGATTCTCTCAGTCCTAAAGATGTGCTACAAAGAAGACCCCAAAGACAACTCCGGAGAAACCATTAGCGGAGTAACCTTGTCCAAAATCCAGGAAGTAAAGGATTTTTGAACAGAGAAGTAGCTTCGACGTCTACTTCTCCTCCCAATGTACTAGTAGCTTTGCCTAACAAAAGAACATTATGTCTCAAAGTCTCCGTACAACAAAGCGTCGACACCACTGCCCTAATTGATTCCAGAGCAACCGGAAACTTCATTGACCCTTGACTCCTCCCGAAAGGACAATTTCCACTAAAACATCTCCGTCGACCCATCCTAGCTTTCAACGTAGACGGCTCTGAAAATTGATCCGGACAAATCAACTGGACCACCAACGCACTCGTTACATGTGATTCTATGTCTTTTCCCATAACGCTTTTCGTCCTCCCACAAAAACAACCCCAAATCATTCTTGGCACCCCTTGGCTAACCACTTGGAACCCCACTATCAATTGGCGTACTCGCACTATCACCTTCCCTTCCAGTCAGCCTGAGAGGGTTGAGAAGTCTCTTCATGAGGATCCTCCCCTGAATGGCTTTCTCGAAGAAACAGTGAACAAAACTACCATTTCCACTGAAATTGCCATCGCTGCCAAAAAAGAGGAAACTTCCATTCCCACCTTTTGTGCGGACTTTGCGGATGTCTTCACCGAATCCACCCATAATACGCTTCCCCCCCATCGCCCCTTTGACCACACCATAGACCTCAAAGATATCTTCATCCCCAAAATTGCCAAAATCTATTCTCTAAATCCCTCCGAAAAGATCACACTCCAAAACTTCATTGATGAACATCTCAAAACAGGACGCATTGTCCTGTCCAAATCCCCCCAAGCTTCCCCGTTCTTTTTTGTCCCAAAGAAAGACGGCTCTCTTCGCCCCTGTCAGAACTACTGCTATCTCAACAGCCACACCATCCATAACGCCTACCCCTTACCCCTCATATCAGATTTTATCGACAAAATGAAAGACACGGATTACTTCACCAAAATGGATATTCGTTGGGGATACAACAATGTGCAACTCAGAGAAAGTGATCAATGGAAAGCTGCTTTCATCACACTGTTGGGACTATTTGAACCAACGTGTATGTTCTTCGGTTTTTGCAATGCCCCCTCCACATTCCAAGCTTTCATGAATCATATTTTCGCTGACATGATCACCGAATGATGGCTCAAAATCTACATGGACGACCTGGGCCTCCATACCAAAGGAACCCTCACCCTCCATCATGAACACACTCGACAGGTCCTTCAACGCCTTTGAGAAAATGACCTATCCCTAAAAATCTCCAAATGCTCCTTCGACACCCCAACCATGGAATACCTAGGACTCATTATCAGTCATGGAAAACTCCTCATGGACCCCACCAAACTCTTCGCCATTCGGGATTGGAAACCCCCCATCTCTGTCAAAGGAATCAGATCCTTCATTGGCTTTGCAAATTTCTATCGCAAGTTCATTCCCAACTTCTCCAACATCATAGCCCCCCTCACTCTCCTCACTTGAAAAGACCAACTGTGGGTCTGGTCCCCACTCCAACAGCGGGCGTTCACTTCCCTTATATCTGCCTTCTGTTCTGCCCTGGTCCTATCTCTCCCTGACCTCACCCGACCCTTCTCTGTCATGACTGACGCATCCCTTCTAGCAGCTGGTGCCGTGCTCATGCAAACTGATGTCAATGGCAACCTTCAACCCATCACCTATTTCTCCAGAACCTTTGCCCCCCGCAGAACGAAATTATGACATCTATGATCACAAACTCCTCGCGGTCATCCTCGCACTCACTGAATGGCGCCAATACCTCCAAGGGTCCTCTGTCCCCATTACCATCATCACCGACCACAAGAATCTTTCCTATATCTGCGACCCTCGTAAACTATCTTGTTGACAGGCCAGATGGGCACTGTTCCTTCAGGACTTCGACATCCTCTGGAAAGTCTCCCCAGGCACTAAGATGGGTCCCACAGATGCCCTCTCCCATTGCGACCCTATCAATACCTCAGTCAATAACCTCGACTCCTCCATTGTCCCTGATCCTATCATCATCAACGCCCCTGACCTCACATTGGTGACTCACATCAAAAACTCCTCCACCCATGACCCACTAGTCCTCGACGCTATTTCTGCCATCTCCTCAGGCTCCCCCCTATTCTCCCGTTCGGCCCTCTCAGACTGGTCATTCGACAATGGTCATCTTTTCTATCGTAACCGAATGTATGTTCCCCCCGCCACCCGCTCTTTCCTTCTTCACTCCCTTCACTCCTCCCCATTATCGGGTCACATGGGCGCTTTCCACACTCAAGCCCTCCTCGAACAGAACTTCTGGTGGCCAGGACTTTCTACCTTCATCCGCCACTTTGTCTGCGGATGCCCCACCTGCCAAAAATTGAAACCAAACACTCATCCCACTCAACCACCCCTCTCTCTGATCACTTCCTCTTCACCCCTTCCCTTTCGCCAGCTGTCCATGGACCTCATCACTGACCTTCCTCTCTCCAACGGCCACGACTCCATCATGGTCATGGTCAACCATGGCCTTAGTAAGGGGGTAATTTTCATCCCTTGCTCCAAAACCATCGATGCTGCTGGAGTAGCTCTATTGTTTTATGAAAACGTCTTCAAAAGATTCGGCCTCTACGACTCGGTTATCTCTGACAGAGGACCCCAGTTCACCTCAGCCTTTGCTTTGGAACTAGCCCGTCTACTCAAATATGATGTTCGCCTATCCTCGGCTTACCACCCCCAAACAGATGGCCAGACAGAATGAACCAATCAGGAACTAGAAATATTCCTGAGAATCTTCTGTGCCAATAACTTTAACTCCTGGTCCTCCCTACTTCCAGCAGCCGAATTCCACCACAACTCCACTCCACACTCTTCCACCAAGAAATCCCCATTCTCTCTGCTTTACGGATACAAACCTCGATCATTCCCTCACTTCGGAAAAACCTTTATCCCTGCCCTTGAAGAATGACTCTCCACCCTTGATTCTTCCCAAAAAGAAGCCCTAGCTGCTCACGAAATCGCCAGGAAACTTATGATATCCCATTCCTGGAGGAAGTTCAACCCGTGGAAAGTCAGAGATAAGGTCTGGCTAGAAACCACAAACCTCTGTTTACAATACCCCTCCAAAAAGCTTTCCCCCAAACGATTGGGACCATTTGAAATTACTTGGGTTCTATCTCCCTTATCTTATCAACTCTGCCTCCCTCGTTCCTGGAAAATCCACAATGTCTTCCATGCTTCTCTCTTATTGCCCTATCACACCTCTGCTGCCTTCGGCCCCAGCTTCTCCACTCCGCCACCTGACATTATCAATCAAGAAGAAGAATACGAAGTTGTGGCCATTCTTGCACACAAAGGCCCCACCCATCAGCAAAAATACCTCACGGCATGGAAAGGATACCCATCATCCGAAAACACCTGGGAACCAGAAATCAATCTCAGACATTCATCCCATCTCCTATTCACTTATAAGCAGCTTCATAATCTGTAGGTCTGTGCTGGTAATCGATGGTCTCTTCATGAGTATCTCTTACCCGCACAAACCTCTCATTCCCCCCTCGTCCACCATGTCTTTCCTAACCTCCACTATCACCTCCTCACCCCTCGCTGGTCGCATCTCCCCCCTTCGCACTCGAAATGTCTACCCAACCTACCTCCCCGAATACGCTGTCCTTGAACTCTATGCAGACGTCCTTGACACTCCCGCCCTGGTCCTTATCATTGAACAAGACCCTATGTTCAACGATGACTACCCCACCCAGGACCTCATCAGGGCCTTTCACAGAACATCTCGTCTCGCTCGAATGATCTGGACTGCTCCCTCATCCGACCAAGCGGCATACTTCGCCCTCACCGCCATCTCTCATAATATCCTCTTAGCCTTTTTCCACCATGGTTTCCATACCTATATTGAATCCATTCTGCCTCTTGCCATCTATCCTGTATTTCGTAAGATCTATATGTCTCTTCCACAGGATCAGCACGACCATTACACTCAATCTGTAGATAACTTTTTACTTAATCATCCTCATCCCATCATACTTCTGATACCCCCTCCTTGCCATTCATCACTCTCGTCTCGTCTTTCCTCCCCTGCCCCCGCTGATACTCCAACTGCTGTCACTTCCGAAGACTCGGACTCTGAGTCCACCTCAGACGAGCTCATAGCCAACACTACACCCACACCTCATGTCTTCTCCACATCCTCCGGCAATGTCCTATCCTCCTCCACTCACATCCTTCCTTGCCACAACCTACTTCGTTTACCACTGGCATCAGATACCACCCATTGCTTTCACTGTTCTGGCTTGGGTCACTATGAACAGGACTGCCCCACCTATTGATGCCCCAACTGTCACACTCTCCAACCAGGTCATCTCACCCATGAATGTCTTACTACTCAATGCAGCTACTGCCATCACTGGAGACATAACGATCAATTCTGCCCTGCTAGGCAATGTGGAACTTGCTTTCAACTTGGGCACATTATCAGCGACTGTACGTTTGAGCGTGCTTCCCCTTCGCAGCAGTTGGCGATCTACGGTCCATCCCCCTCCTCCTCTACCTGACCTTTGGGGATGACAGGGATTGGTTATCGAGCCTGGGGCTCAATTGTACGAGAGGGGTAATGTTACCATTTTTCTCCTTTATCATCGTCTTCTCCTAGTAACCTCTTTCTCCCCTTGGACTAACTGGAGACATTAACCTTCCCGACGTCTTTCCAATGCTTATCTAGTTGTAGTTAGTTCCTCCACTCTCACCATTGCTTGGCTACATGTAGCCAATCATGGTTATTCTATGACTATCTCTATGGACTAACATCTCCCCGCTGTTTCTCTTATAACAGTTAGTGTTCCTTACCAATCATTGGCCCTCGCTTCGCTTAGTCATGTTTCTTCCCTGTTATTCTTTCCCCTTCCATGGTCCATGCGCTGATCCCAGTCTATAAAGTCTAGTATTTCTTGCTCGTGTAACTCATACTTGATCTGTGCAATACAAGCGTATCATCTTGCATCATCCCTAGTCTTGACTCTACCTTTAGTCCTTAGTCCTCTAGTCTTCCATTTGAGAAGTCGGTCTCTTCATGAGTATTGCCTCAAATCAAACGACTCCCTTGAGACCTCTCTTGGTACGCTTTGCATAACAGTCCGTGCGCTGTATGCCATCCTATAAATAGTCTTTGTTACTCTGTATTCCTTATTCTTGGTCTGCGCAATCTAGTGTACTATCAAGCGTCCCTTCAGAGATTACTTCAAGCTTTCCCTTGAAGTCTTGTTCTCCTTCGTCATCAATCTCCTGAGATTACTTCAAGTCTTTTCTTGAAGCCTTGTTCTCTTTCACCATCGATCTCCTAAGTATCATCTTAGGATTGATTTGTTAAGACATTAGTCTCTTCGTGAGTATCGCCTTAGCAAATCAAGACTCCCTTGAGACCTTGTTGGTACAACTCGCGTAACAAAAGACCAAGAATATTCTTGGTCCCACCTTCTCAGGTGAAGGACCTACCACCCCTCCACCACGTCCTACCGAGCCCCAGAAGAAAGCGACTCAGACCTCCCAGACCTTTCCAGGTACTGGACACCCTCAAGATGAATCACTGAATCCAGCAGGACTCCCCTCCTCAATCCCTCATATGCACTCCAGACTAGGAACCCTACTCCTAGAAACTCTAGTACCCCCACCCCTCATCAACCTAGCCAACCTAGCCCACCTAGCCCACCCCCTCATCAACCTAGCCCACCTAGCTCACCCCCTTGTCAACCCAGCCCACCCCCTATGTCGACCAATAAATCTGAACTCAAAGCGGCTCTCCCAGCCGACTTCTCTGGGAAATCCTCCAATGCCTCCTAATGGATAAAGGTTATGAGGGCCTACTTCGTCCTGAACAATGCCCTATACCCTGGAGATGTCCCTCAAATCATGACCACATTAAACAAAATGCCTGAAGGAAGAGAAGCTTCCTTTGCCAAAGCCTGGTACGACAAGATGGCCAACATGACCATCACCACGGGAAAAACTTTCTCTGAGTTCGTCACCAACTTCGAAACAATCTTCTTCCCCTATGACATCAGAGCCAACGCCCACTTCGAACTAGCCAAACTCCATCAAAAGATCACTCAGACAGGAGATGGCTTCCAACAGTACATCACTGACTTCCAAAATTTAGCAGGGAAGTCAGACATCACTGATGAGACCACTCTCATTGACCACTTCACCCTCAGACTTGACCAACAGATAACCACCATGATCCTCTCCATGGGGATGGTCCCCACCACCATTGAGGACTGGGTGACCAAGGTGAAAGCCTTCCATGCTCAGAAAATGAGAATCCAAGCCCTTCGTTCAGGAAACACCCCCTTCTCTTTCACTCCCACTAGATCCCCTCGAGACCCCAACACCATGGACGTGGACACAGTAAACCTCGCCAAACTTACCCCCATGGAATGTGCCAAGTGTATCAAAGAGGGGCGATGCTTTTGCTGCAGGATGACTGGGCATAATGCCCAGAACTGCAGGCGAACCACCCCCAATCGCCCTACACCCCCTTACCCCCAACACGTCCGAACCACCTCCATTGCCCCAGTAATCACCACGCCTATCCCCACACCCCAGCTCTCCTTGCTCCAGCAGTATGTAAGCTCTCTCCAAACCTCCAGAAAGAATGAGAACGAGATACTCTCAGTTCTCAAGATGTGTTATGACAAAACCTCCCTGATCATCTCCACAGAAGAGGTTAACTCTATCAATTTCACCAATGTCCAAAAAGCCAAGGATTTTTGAAAAGAGAAGCTGCCTCGATGTCTTCTTCTCTAATTACCCACCATGTACTCGTAGCCCCTAGAAACAACAGAACTTTACACCTCTCTGTTTCTGTGCATGGAACCATTGAAACCACTGCCCTTATTGACTCTGGGGCAACCGGAAACTTCATCGACCCACAACTCCTAAAGAATCTTCCCTGCAAACTGAAACATCTCGACACTCCCATCGTCACCTATAACATAGATGGAACCACCAATCATGCTGGGACCATCCAATGGACTATAACCCTCCCCATCGTCTGCAACAATTTCTCTCACCCCAAAACTCTGTTTGTCCTCTGACAAAAGATGCCGCAAATCATCCTTGGCCTCCCATGATTAAACAAATGGAACCCCTCGATTGACTGGATCTCCAGAACTGTCACTATCACCATGCATCGTCCCCAAAGGGTAGAGAGGTCTCTTTGTGAGTATCCTCCCCTAAAGGACAATGCCTCAGAGATCAACAAGACCACCCTCTCCATGGAAATTGCCCAGTGACAACAACCTAAGGAGGTTTCAATCCCTACCTTCTGCCAAGAGTTCACCGACGTCTTCACAGAAGCAACCCATAACATCCTGCCCCCACACCATTCTTACGATCACACCATCAACCTAAAAGAGTCCTTCGTCCCAAGGTTTACTCTCTGAACCCTGCTGAGAAAATTGTGTGCAGAGAATTCGTCGACGAACATCTCAAAACTGGACACATTGTCCCCTCTAAATCCCCCCAAGCATCACCCTTCTTCTTTATTCCCAAGAAGGATGGATCACTCAGACCGTGCCAAGATTATCGCTACCTCAATAGCCACACCATCCGAAATGCCTATCCCTTACCCCTCATCTCTGACCTAATCAACGACATGCGAGATGTGGACTGGTTCACCAAAATGGACATCCGATGGGGATATAACAACATTCAAATCTGAGAAGGGGATCAGTGGAAAGTGGCGTTCATCACCAAGTTGGGCCTCTTTGAACCTACCATCATGTTCTTTAGATTCTGTAATGCCCCTTCCACCTTCCAAGCTTTCATAAACCACATCTTCGCCAACATGATCGCAGAACGTTGGCTGAAGATCTATATGGATGACATCGGAATCCATACCAAGGGGAGCCTCTCCACCCATCATGATCGCACTCATCGAGTACTCCAATGGTTATGGGAACACGGCTTGTCCCTGAAAATCTCTAAATGCACCTTCGACTCCCCCACCATGGAGTACTTAGGTCTGATTATTGGCCAAGGAACCATAAGGATGGATCCCTCCAAACTATCCGCAATTCAGGACTGGCAAAACCCCTCCTCAGTCACTGGTGTTCGCTCCTTCCTTGGCTTCACTAACTATTATCGAAAATTCATCACCAACTACTCCAACATCGCCGCTCCTCTCACAATCCTCACTCGGAAAGACCAACCATGGCTGTGGTCCCCCCTCCAACAATGCGCTTTCGACTCCCTGAAGACCGCCTTTTGCTCTGCCCCCGTCCTTGCCCTCCCTGATGTCACTTGCCCCTTCTCTCTCATGACCGACGCCTCTCTCCTTGCTGCTGGTGCCGTCCTCATGCAAGCAGATACAAACAGTGACCTTCAACCCATTGCTTACTTTTCAAAAACCTTCACCCCCGCCAAATGGAATTATGACATTTATGACTGTGAACTCCTAGCAGTCATTCTCTCACTTTCCAAATGGCGCCAATACCTCCAAGGAACCCCTCACCCCATCACCGTCATCACTGACCACAAAAACCTATCCTACATTCGTGACCCTTGCAAACTTTCCTGTTGGCAGGCCAGATGGGCATTATTCCTGCAGGACTTTGATATCCTCTGGAAAGTCCTACCTGGCTCAAAAATGGGACCTGCAGACACACTCTCTCACCTTCCACTGGTCGACACCTCCTTAGACAATCTTGACGCCTCCATAGTCCCCAACCCCATCGTCATCAACTCCATAGATCTCTTCCTCCTCGATCTCATCCGTTCTAGCACCTCCTCAGATCCCCTCATCCTCCATGCCATCGCCCTCCTCATGGATGGCTCCCCCCTTTTTCCCTGCTCCCATCTCTCCAATTGGACCTTTGACAATGGTCACCTTTTCTTCCAGAACCATATGTATGTCCCTCCTTCAGCCCGCTCTGCAGTTCTCCACACCATCCACTCTTCACCCCTCTCCAGCCACATGGGGGTCTTCCATACCAAGGCTATCATTGAATGAGACTTCTGGTGGCCAGGTCTTGCAACCTTCGTCAAACACTTTATCTCTGGATGTGCCACCTGCCAGAAAAACAAGGTCAACACCCACCCTGTTCATCCTCCCCTGATGCCTATCCCCTCCTCCAGTACCCTTCCGTTTCGCCAACTCTCCATAGACCTCATCACCGACCTCCCCCTTTCGAATTCCTTCAACTCTATCGTGGTCATGGTCGACCATGGGCTTACTAAGGGGGTAATCCTCATCCCATGCACTAAGAAAATTGATGCTGCCCAAGTTGCCCTCCTCTTTTTCAAAAATGTATTCAAAAGATTCAGCCTCTATAACTCTATCATCTCTGACAGAGGTCCCCAATTTGCCTCTGCCTTCGCAATCGAACTAGCCCGCCTCCTGAAATATGATGTTCGCCTTTCCTCCATGTACCACCCACAAACCGATGGCCAAACCGAACGAACCAATCAAGAGCTGGAAGTATACCTATGCATCTTCTGCTCTAATAACCCTCATTCCTGGGCCAACCTCCTTTCGTCTGCCAAGTTCCACCATAATTCTGCCCCCCATTCCTCCACTCAGAAGTCCCCCTTCTTCCTACTCTATGGATATGAACCTCGAACCTTTCCTCCACTCGGGAAAACCTTCTTCCCTGCTCTCGAATCCTGACTTTCCTCCCTTAGTTCCACCCAAAAGGAAGCTTTAGCTGCTCATGAATCCGCTTGAAAAATCATGATGACCCGCTCCTTCCAGAAATTCTCCCTGTGGAAACCAGGAGATAAGGTATGACTAGAAGCCACTAACCTTAAACTAAACTACCCTTCCTGGAAACTAGCACCCAAACGTCACGGACCTTTTGAAATTACTCAAGTGTTATCTCCCTTATCCTATAGACTCCGACTACCATCCACATGGAAAATCCATGATGTCTTCCACGCCTCCCTTCTATCTTCTTATCGCGAATCCCCAGCACATGGACCTCCCTTCCTTTCCCCCCCACCTGACCTTATCGGAACTGAGGAAGAATACGAAGTAGAAGCCATTGTCAACCACAAAGGGATTGGCAATCGACTGCAGTACCTGACCGCATGGAAGGGATACCCCTCTTCAGAGAATACCTGGGAACCGGAATCCAATCTTAGACACGCCCAATGACTGCTCTCTGCTTATAAATGACTCTATTCCCTCTGAGAATTTATTGACCCAAAGGACATCAGTCTCTTTGTGAGTATTGCCCAGTGTGTCAATAAAACAAAAGTCTATGAACCCCCTGCTACTATTCCCTTATATTGACGATGTCTTCATTTGTTGGCATGACTGCCTCCTCCCCCTTGTCTACCTCCTCCCGCATGTTGTCATCATTATGATCACGACCTGTCTTCCCATCGTTCTTGCCCAAACATGGATGTCTCTCTCTATTTGGCATCATCCTCGAAACTCCTGCTCTCGCCCTCGCCCTTGAAACCCTCTCTCTCTTCCCAGAAGATGAAACCACCCACGCCCTTATATGCACTTACCACTCCACATCCTCTGCTTTGCAACTCACCGAAACCCTTATACCCCAAGACCCCACTATATGCTTCTCTATCAATGAGACCAGGCAAAACTCACTTGTCGCACTCTCGGCTCACGGATTCCACAACTTCGTCGAAGCCCTTCCCCCTCCTCTTATTTACGTTTCTTTCTGACGGATCTATGACTCCCTTTCCCAAGCACAGCGCAACCATTACCTACAATCCCTAGATAATCTCTTACTCTTATGCCCTCATCAGGCCATCCTACCCATTCCCCCTCCATCTATGAGCTGCCTCACAGAAAGACTTTCCTCCCCTCCTCCCGCAGACACCCCCACTATCGTCGCTTCCGATGAAGAAGACTCTGACTCGGAGTCTGACGAAGCCCCAGCCTCACCACCCATACATTCATCTCACATCACTCCTGTTTCTCGGACTGAAGTCCAGTGGATTCGTTTACCCAACGGTACCCACATCCTTTCCTCCCCAACCCGAGTCATGCCTCGGGCTGATAGCATTCAACTCATTCCTGCCTCCCCTGGTACTGAGTGTTTTCACTGCCACCTTCGAGGTCATTATCAACAGGACTGCCCCACCTTCCGGTGCCCCCACTGCTCTTCCCTCACCCCCAGCCACATTTCTACTCAATGCAACCTCGTCCAGTGCGACTATTGTCACAACTGGGGACACTCTGCTGAACTTTGTCCCCATCGAGAATGCACTATGTGTGCTCAGCCTGGGCATATCCAATCTCTTTGTCCATTTAACATTGCATCCCCCTCTCAGACGAATGCCATCTTTGGCCCCCCGGCTTTCTGAAGATCCCTTCAGGAGAAGAGGTTTGTTGATTGAGCCTGGAGCTCAATTGTACAATGGGGGTAATGTTACGATTTTCTTTCCCTCTCATCGCGTATTACTAGTTATTCTCTATTTCTGTTTCTTCTCTTATCGACGGACTGCATCTTATCACCCACATCAGGCTTATCTTTTTATTGGAGGTCCAGCCTCTAGTTATCTTCAGTCTCTTGACCTCAAACACTATCACTCCTAATTAGGCTCTCTAGTGCCTAATCGTTCCCTTCCATTCCACAGTATTCCATGGTCTGTGTGCTGTATGCCATCCTATAAATAGTCTTCATTACTCTGTATTCCTTATTCTTGGTCTGCACAATCTAGCGTACTATCAAGCGTCCCTTCAGAGATTACTTCAAGCTTTCCCTTGAAGTCTTGTTCTCTTTTGTCATCAATCTCCTGAGATTACTTCAAGTCTTCCCTTGAAGCCTTGTTCTCTTTCACCATTGATCTCCTAAGTATCATCTTAGGATTGATTTGTTAAGACGTCAGTCTCTTCGTGAGTATCACCTTAGCAAATCAAGACTCCCTTGAGATCTTGTTGGTATGACTCACGTAACAAGAGGAGATTGGTCCAGGAATGGGGGTTATTTGCACAGAAGATGCATAGATATACTTCTAGTTCTTGATTGGTTCGTTCGGTCTGGCCATTAGTCTGTGAATGGTAGGCAGATGAGAGGTGGACGTCATATTTCAGGAGGCAAGCGAGTTCTAGTGCGAATGCCAAGGCGAATTGGGGACCTCTATCAGAAATGATGGAGTCATAAAGGCCAAATATTTTGAACACGTTTTCAAAAAAGAGGAGGGCAACTCCAGTGGCATCAATTTTCTTAGTGCAAGGGATGAGAATTACCCCCTTAGTAAGCCCATGGTCGACCACAACCATGATTGAGTCAAAGGAATTGGAGGGGGGAAGGTCGGTAATCAGGTCAACAGAGAGTTGGTGAAAGGGGAGGGTGGAGGAGGAAGGGATAGGTAGTAACAGGGGATGGGGAGGGTGAGTGTTAACCTTGTTCTGTTGGCAAATGGCACAGCCAGAGATAAAATGTTTAACAAAAGTTGCAAGGCCCGGCCACCAGAAGTCTCGTTCAAGGATGGCCTTGGTGTGGAAAACACCCATGTGGCCCGAAAGGGGGGAAGAGTGGATAGAGTGAAGAACTGCAGAACGGGCAGGAGGGGAAATGTACATCCGACCCTGAAAGAAGAGATGGCCATTGTCAAAGGTCCAATTGGCAAGGTGAGAGTGGGGAAAAAGGGGGGAACCATCCACAAGGAGGGCAACGGCACGCAGGATGAGGGGGTCAAAGGGGGTACTAGATTGGATGAGGTCGGTGAGAGAGAGGTCAATGGAGTTTATGATGACTGGGTCAGGGACAATGGAGGCATCTAGGTTGTCCATGGAGGTGTCAATGAGTGGGAGGCAAGAAAGGGCATCCACAGGTCCCATCTTGGAACCAGGAAGGACCTTCCAAAGGATGTCGAAGTCTTGGAGGAATAGTGCCCATCTGGCTTGTCGTCGAGAGAGTTTTCGAGGGTTGTGAATGTAGGAGAGATTTTTGTGATCGGTGATGACTGTGATGGGATGTGGGGTGCCTTGAAGATATTGGCGCCACTTGGAAAGTGCAAGGATGACCGCTAGGAGTTCTCGGTCATAGATATCATAATTCTGTTCTGCTGGAGCAAAGGTTTTGGAAAAGTAGGTGACAGGTTGGAGGTCGCCATTGGTGTCCACCTGCATGAGAACTGTGCCAGCAGCAAGGAGGGAGGCGTCAGTCATAAGGGAGAAGGGGTGGCCTACATCTGGGAGTGTAAGGACAGGAGCAGAGCAAAAGGTGGCTTTTAGGGTGTCAAAGGCGTGCTGTTGGAGAGGGGACCACAGCCATGGCTGGTCCTTTTGAGTGAGTAATGTGAGAGGGGTGGCAATGTTAGAGTAGTTGGTGATGAATTTGCAATAGTAATTAGCAAAACCAAGGAAGGAGCAAGTGCCAGTGACTGAGGAGGGGTTTTGCCAGTCTTGAATAGCGGACAGTTTGGAGGGGTCCATACATATTATCCCCTGGCCAATAATCAGGCCCAAATATTCCATAGTGGGGGAATCGAAGGTGCATTTGGAGATTTTCAGAGATAGGCCATGTTCTCGTAGTCGTTGGAGTACTCGACGAGTGCGATCATGATGGGTGGTAAGGTCTCCCTTGGTATGGATACCAATGTCATCCATGTAGATTTTTAGCCATCGTTCAGCAATCATGTCAGTGAAGATGTGATTCATAAAAGCTTGGAAAGTAGAGGGGGCATTGCAAAAGCCAAAGAACATGACAGTGGGCTTGAAGAGGCCTAGTTCAGTGATGAACGCCACCTTCCATTGATCTTCTTCATGGATTCGAATGTTGTTATATCCCCATCGAATGTCCATTTTGGTGAACCAGTCTGCATCATGCATATCATCGATCAGATCTGAGATGAGGGATAAAGGGTAGGCATTCTGAATGGTGTGACTGTTGAGGTACTGGTAGTCTTGGCAAGGTCTGAGAGATCCATCTTTCTTTGGGACAAAGAAGAAGGGTGACACTTGAGGAGACTTAGAGGGAACAATGCACCCAGTCTTAAGGTGTTCATCAACAAACTGTTTGCAAGCAACTTTCTCAGCCAGGTTCAGTGAGTAGACCTTGGCGATTTTTGGGACAAAGGATTTCTTCAGGTCAATGGTGTGGTCATACAAGCGGTGTGGGGGTAGGATGTTATGGGTCGCTTCAGCAAAAACATCTGTGAAATCTAGGCAGAAGTCAGGGATTGGGACCTCTTTGGGTTGTTGTTGTTGGGCGATTTCGGTGGAAAGGGTGGTTTTGTTGATCTCAGGCACGTCGTCCTTCTGGGAAGGATACTCATGAAGAGACCTCTCTACCCTCTGGGGACAGTTCATTGAGATGGTGATGGTCCTGGAGATCCAGTCGATAGAGGGGTTCCACTTGTTCAGCCATGGGAGGCCAAGGATAATCTACAGGGTTTTCTGTCAAAGGACGAAAAGAGTTTCATGGTGTGAAAAATCATTACAAGTGATGGGGATGGTTACAGTCCATTGGATGGTTCCAGCATGATTAGTGGTTCCATCTACATTATAAGCAACGATGGGGGAGTTGAGGCATTTCAGTTTGCAAGGGAGGATCTTCAGGAGTCAAGGGTCAATGAAGTTTCTGGTTGCTCCTGAGTTGATAAGGGCAGTGGTTTCGATGATTTCATGCACAGAAACAGAGAGGTGAAGAGTTCTATTGTTTCTGGGGGCTACGAGTATATGGTGGGTAGTTAGAGAAGAGGACATCAAAGTGGCTTCTCTTTTTAAAAATCCTTGGCTTTTTGGACATTGGCAAATGAAATGGAGTTGACTTCTTTGGCTGAGATAACTGGAGAGTCTTCGTCATAGCACATCTTGAGAACTGAGAGTATTTCATTCTCATTCTTTCCAGAAGTTTGGAGGGAATTTACGTATTGTTGGAGTGAGGAGAGCTGGGGAATAGGGGTGGGTGTGGTAATCATTGGGGTAGTGGAGGTGGTGCAAATGTTCTGGGGGTGAGAGAGCATAGGGTGGCTAGGGGTAGTTCATTTGCAGTTTAGGGCATTGTGCCCAACCATTCTGCAGTGGAAACATTGTCCTTCTTTGATACATTTGGCGTGTTCCATTGGGGTTAGTTTGGTAAGGTTTACCACATCTACATCCATGGCATTTGGGTCTCAAGGAGTTCTAAAGGAGGTGAGGGAGGGAGGGGATTTCCCAGAGTGAAGGGCCTGGATCCTCATCTTCTAAGCATGGAAGGCTTTCGCCTTGGTGACCCACTCTTCGATGATGGTGGGGACTGTCCCCATGGAGAGGATCATGGTGGTTATCTGTTGATCAAGGCCAAGGGCAAAGTGGTCGATGAGGGTGGTCTTGTCAGAAATATCAGATTTTCCTGCTAAGTGTTACGCAAAGCATACCAATGAAGGTCTCGGGGGATGCTATCTGCATTGAGGTGATGCTCACGGAGAGACTGACTTCTCAACGGGGAGACTAAGGGACTCTCAACAGAGAGATCTAGGGACTAGGGGCTTTAGGCGAAGCGACGGACACTGGGAGGGACGCTAGATATATGCTTGTATTGCGCAGATCGAGAATGGGAAATACATGTGGCTATCAACAAGTACTTATAGAGGTGAGATAGCGGGAGGGAGAGGAACTCTCACGCACTGATCATGACCAATGCTAAATGAGGAAGGGGGGAGACGACCAAGCGTAAGAGAGCTAGGTTAGGAGGATAGTCCATGAGAAAGTATATCATAGGGGAGTAGACTAAGAGAGATATGTAAGGAACATCAGGGAGGGTCCACCAACGAAGAGATAGGCAGTGGTGGCTCGAGGGATACGTCGTCCGTAGTACGAGACAATGGAAGAAAAGTGTATGAGAAGGAGAATGCAATGAAAAGGAACAAAAAGTGTAACATTACCCCCTTCGTATAATTGAGCCCCAGGCTTGATCAACATCCCACCTCTATGAAGAGGGTCCTCCAGTGGGTGAACCCAGTTCAAAAATAGTGCTCTGCTGAGAGGAAGATAGGACCTTGAATGGACAGTTATTGACGATGTGCCCAGGTTCATGGCAAATTCCACAGTTGCGATGGGGGCAAAAGCGCTCCATGTGACCCCAATTGTCACAGTAGCCACACTGGAAAAGTGCACATTGAACCGTAAGATGTCCAGGGGCATAGAGGTGGCAGTGGCTGCAATGGTGTTGGGGGCAGTCCTGAAGATAGTGACCTCGTAGACCACATTGATGACAGACAGTGGATGGAGTGGCTGGAAGGGGACAGAGGAGGTCAGGCCGAGGGATGACTCGAACCAGGGAGGAGAGAACAGAGTTCCCATTGGGAAGGGGTATCTCACGTGGGACTGTGCAGACTGGAAAGGTGGGGGGGGTTGGGGATTTGGTCTCGACCTCGACCTCAACTGCCACAGTAACTTCTGTCGGGGGAGATTCCTCTCGGATGGGGATGACAATGGGAAAGTCAGGAGGGGGAGGGGGGGAGGTGAGCCGTTCTGCAAGAGGCCTGGAGCATGGGGGGGGTATAGGGAGGGGGAGTGGGCGAGGTTGAGAGAGAAGAAAATTTTCTACCATTTGTACGTAAAGGTCTCATGTGGGGTGGGGAAGTGTGGACACGGTTCGGCATATAGTGGGAAAGATTAGGGTGTGGGGGATCTCTTCGACATAGGAGGAGAAGCCGTGAAGGGATAGGGCCATTAGCGCGTGGCGAGAGGCTTCGCTCAAAGTGAATCGAAGGGAGGGGTCCAGGGGATTCAAGAAGTTGGAGAGACGCAGGGTGGATGCTACAGTGTGGTAGGTGTGGATGAGGGAGTGAGTTACCTTGTCTGTCGGGAAGATGGGGTGAGCCTCAATGGCGAGAGTGAGGGCAGGGGTTTCTAGAATGGAGGCAAACAGAGAGAGTCTTTCTCGCTCAGGTAGGAACATGGGGAAGGCTCTTTGAGATCGCAAGATCGATCGCGTGGAGGAGGAGGAGGAAGTTGTTGAGGAGGGTGAAGACATAGTAGGCGAAAGACCACAGGCTAGAGCGCATGTACAAAGTTCACTAGGCGATACTCATGGAGAGACCGATGTCTTGTGAACTTGTTTTTCTTCTAGAGGGAGTGGTGGTTTTTATAAGCGGAGAGAATTTTGGCAGCATGACGAAGGTTAGATTCGGGTTCCCAGGTGTCTTCCGAGCGTGGGTAGCCTTTCCATGATGTCAGGAATCGTCGCTTAGTTTTCGGACCCTTGTGACTGTGGATTACCTCAACTTTGTATTCTTCCTCTCAGTTAACGATGTCAGGCGGTGGTTTTAGAAACGGAGTGCCATAAGCTAGGGTAGTTCGGTAGGGGGATAAGAGGGCTGCATGGAACACGTCATGGATGCACCATGTGGGCGGTAGGCAGAGTTGATAGGATACTGGGGATAAGACATAAGTGATTTCAAACGGGCCATAGTGTTTTGGAGCTAATTTCCTGGATGGGAGTTGAAGGCAGAGATTCATGGCTTCCAACCAGACTTGGTCTCCGACTTTCCATGGGGTGAAAGTACAGAAGGATCGAGCAGACATTACTTTCCGTGCTGACTCGTGGGCAGCGAGGGCTTCCTTTCTGTTCTTGTTGAGGTTTGCTAGGCGATTTTCAAGTGCAGGGATGAAGGTTTTCCCTAGCGGGGGAAAGGTCCTTGGTTCATAACCGTACATTAGGAAGAATGGGGATTTCTTGGTGGAAGAGTGGGGTGCAGAGTTGTGGTGGAATTCGGCAGTGGATAGTGCGTTAGACCAGGAGTGAGGTTTGTTGGCACAGAAGATGTGGAGGTATACCTCGAGTTCTTGGTTTGTTCGTTTGATTTGACCATCGGTCTGGGGGTGGTAGGTGGATGATAAATGGATGTCGTATTTCAATAGTTGGGCAAGTTCAAGGGTGAAGGCTGAGGCGAACTGAGGACCCCAATCAGATATGATGGAGTCATAGAGGCCAAAACGTTTGAACACATGGTCAAAAAAAAGGAGGGCTACCCCGGCGGCATCGATGGTTTTGGAGCAAGGAAGGAGGATGACCCCCTTAGTAAGGCCATGGTCGACCACGACCATGATGGAGTCAAAAGAGTTGGATGGGGGGAGGTCGGTGATGAGGTCTACGGAGAGTTGGCGGAAAGGGATGGAGGAGTGAGAGGGGATGGGAAGGAGAGGGGGGTGGGATGGGTGGGTGTTGGTTTTACTCTGTTGACAGGTCGGACACCCTGCGATAAAGTGTTTAACGAAGGTTGCAAGGCCCGGCCACCAGAAATCGCGTTCCAGAACCAATTTGGTATGAAAAATGCCCATATGGCCTGTCAATGGGGAGGAGTGGATGGTGTGTAGGAGTGGGGACCTGGCAGCGGGTGGTACATACATCTTTTGGCGGAAGAAAAGGTGTCCGTTTTCGAAAGTCCAGTCGGAGGCAAGGGAATGAGGGAGTAAGGGGGAAGAGGATGAGATGGCACTCAGTGCGCAAGTGACCAGGGGATCAGAGGGTGTGGAGGACTTGATCAGCTCAGTTATGGTGAGGTCGAGTGCATTGATGACGAGGGGGTCAGGGATGATGGGGAAGTCTGTGTTATCTAGGGAGGTATCTATGTGATCTCAATGGGAGAGAGCGTCAGCAGGTCCCATCTTCATACCAGGGGTGACCTTCCAAGTGATGTCAAAGTCTTGGAGAAAGAGGGCCCAACGTGCCTGTCGTCGAGAGAGCTTGCGGGGGTCTCGTAGGTAGGAGAGGTTTTTGTGATCCGTGATGATGGTGGTGGGATGGGCGGCACATTGCAGGTGGTGGCGCCATTCGGAGAGGGCTAGAATGACAGTGAGAAGTTCTCAGTCATAGATGTCATAGTTGCATTCAGCAGGGGCGAGAGTTTTTGAGAAATAGGCCAGAGGGCAAAGGTCTCCATTAGGGTCGGGTTGCATAAGGACCGCGCCTGTGGCAGACAATGAGGCATCGGTCATTACTGAGAATGGTTTGGAGGGGTTGGGGAGTGTGAGGACCAGGGTGGAACAGAGGGTGGAGATAAGGGATTGGAACGCCTCCTGTTGGAGGGGGGTCCAATTCCAGGTTTCGTTCTTTTTGGTGAGGTGGACTAGGGGGGCAACAATGTTTGAGAAACCGGAAATGAATTTCCTGTAGAAGTTGGCGAATCCAATGAATGATCAGATGCCAGTGACTGTAGTGGGGGGTTTCCATTCCTGGAGGGCGAGGAGTTTGTGAGGGTCCATTTGTACTTTGCCGTTTCCAATGATGAGCCCGAGGTACTCCATGGTTGGGGAGTCAAAAGAACATTTGGAGAGTTTGACTGAGAGGTTATGTTCACGCAGATGAAGAAGGACGCGTCGAGTGCGTTCATGGTGGAGGGAGAGCAACCCTTTGGTGCAGATTCCTAAGTCGTCCATGTAGATTTTTAGCCAATGTTCTGCGATCATGTCGGCAAAGATGTGGTTCATGAATGCCTGAAATGTAGAGGGGGCGTTAGAGAATCTGAAGAACATCACTCTGGGCTCAAAGAGTCCTAGGGGAGTGATAAATGCTGCTTTCCATTGGTCAGATTCGCGGATTCGGATGTTATTATATCCCCAACGGATGTCCATCTTGGTGAAGTGGGTGGCATCTTTCATGTTGTCCAGGAGGTCTGAAATGAGTGGCAAGGGATAGGCATTTCGAATGGTGTGGGAGTTCAGGTAGCAATAGTCCTGACATGGACGAAGAGTCCCATCTTTCTTGGGGACAAAGAAGAAAGGGGAGGCCTGAGGGGATTTTGAGGGAACGATATGGCCAGTTTTAAGGTGTTCCTCGATGAATTCTTTGAGGGATTCTTTCTCTTTAGGATTCAGAGAGTAAATCTTGGCAATCTTCGGGACGAAGGAGTCCTTGAGATCAATGGTATGATCAAAGGGGCGATGGGCTGGGAGGATGTTATGGGTGGACTTGGCAAAGACATTGGTGAAATCCTTGCAGAAGTCAGGGACCATAGTTAGGAGGGGTGTAGATTTCTGGGCGATCTCAGTGGAAATGGTTAGTTTGTAGATTTCTTCCTCCTCGACTTCCTTCAGGAGAGGGTGCTTACGAAGAGTCCTCTCAACCCTCTGGGGAGATGTCGAGATGGAGAGAGTGCGACTCTTCCAGTCAATGTCGGGGTTCCACTTAGTTAGCCAGGGCATCCCTAGGATGATCTGAGGTTTTTTTTGTCGAAGAACAAAGAGGGTTTCGATGGATGAGAAAGAGCCATGTGAGATCCTGGTTGTGGTGGTCCAACGGATGGTTCCGGAGGAGTTTAGGGTTCTGTCTACATTGTAGGCAAGGATTGGGTGAGGAACCTTTTGGAGACGGAAGTTCCCTCTAGGTAAGAGACAAGGGTTGATGAAATTTCCGGTTGTGCCGGAATCTATGAGAGCGGAGGTTTCAACGATTAATACTTTGACATCCACACGAAGGGTTCTATTCTTGGGGGATGCTACGAGTACATGGGTAAAATCTAGGGAAGAAGACGTTGATGCTGCTTCCCTTTTTAAAAATCCTTTGCCTTTTGTACATTGGCAAATTGGATAGCGTTCACTTCCTCCCCTCCTTCATCATAGCACATTTTGAGGATGGAGAGGATTTCGGTTTCGTCTTTCCCTGAGGTACAAAGGGAGTTTACATATTGTTGAAGGGGGGACAGCGGAGTAGGGGCAGGGATCAATGGGGGTGGGGGAAGGGTGGCAAGAGCGGTGGCCTGTACGTTTTGAGGGCGTCCCGGACTTTTCCTGCAGTTGTGAGCATCATGGCCGGTGGCCCTGCAGTGGAAGCACTGACCTTCCTTGATGCATTTAGCTCGTTCGGTGGGGGTGAGTTTGGCTAGGGTGGTGGACAAGTCGACGTCTATGGCGTTGGAGTCTTTGGGGGCACAGTTGTGGTGGAAGGAAAAGGGGGTGGAGGTGGTTCCGGAGCGGAGCGCCTGGATCCTCATCTTCTGGGCATGGAAAGTTTTGGCTTTAGTTACCCAATCCGCAATGGTGGTGGGGACGGTTCCCATGGATAGGATTATCATAGTGATTTGTTGGTCCAGTCCCAGGGCGAAATGATCGATGAGGGTGGTCTCATCTGTGATGTTGGACTTCCCAGCGAGATTCTGGAAGTCCATGATATATTGTTGAAAACTGTCGTTGGAGCGAGTGATTTTCTGGCGTAGTTGGGCTAGTTCAAGGCAAGCGGTGGCTCTTACGTCATATGGGAAGAAGGTGGTGTCAAAGTTCTTAACAAAGTCCTGAAAGGTCTTCCCTGCGACAATGCTGGGATTGGCCATCTTGTCATACCAAGCTTCTGCGAAGGATGCTCCTTGACCAATAGGCATTTTGTTGAGAGCGGTCATGATTTTCTTGGGATCTCCAGGGTAGAGAGTCTGGTTGATCTGGAAGTAGGCATTCATGGCCTTCATCCATCATGAAGCATCAGCGGAGGATCCGGAGAAATCTGCAGGGAGAGCAGCTTTGAGTTCGGTGGGCATGGTGGGTGAGGGAGGGTGAGAGAAAGAGATATCAAAGGACAAGAAGAAAAGAGGTGTTATGCTTGCCT
>JBBPLO010000155.1:6199-30260 GCA_038089835.1 Retiboletus flavoniger
CAAAAAGAAGACGCACATGCAGACTATTTACGCTCGTGAATCGCACAAACTTGAGCGCCACCGGTCGTCCCTCCCTCACGTCCTCCTCGCGCAACGTCCCCATCAATGTGCATCGTTTGCACGAAGACTACCCCTCTCGTGACGACCTTCAGGAGCTCGCGACAGCCATGACAGACTCCAACCTCCTCATCCCCCTACAGTCCTTCGTCGAAGATGCCTCCCCCTTGGAGCTTGTCTCCAAGTTATACCTGCAGATCGCCAGGCTCGGCCTCATCCCTCCTAACCCCATGGACACACAATGTGCTTGCCTCCACTCTGTCCTCACCTCCATCTACCGTGATGCGTGCGCCGTCACCCTCCTCCTGGCCTACCAGCTCGGAGCATTAGAATTCTTTCAGGACCTTGACAGGTACCTGAGAGAACACTCTGCCTGCCAGGCTCGCCAAGCCAACTCTACCCCGTCTGCCTCCAACTCCCCCCTCGACCCGGCCGAAATAGACTTCTTAGCCCAAGCCCAAGCCTTCTGGACTGGCAATGAAGGGATGACTCCCCTCCTGGAGACCCATCCCAGATACTGCCAGGCATGCTTTCATTGCCACCGCCTCGGCCACTTTTGGGCCGATTGCCAAGTCTACCAGTGCCCGCTCTGTCTCCAATTTGCCCTGGGTCACTCCCAACAAAGCTGCCCCCTCCATCGACCTCCTCCTCGCCCCCACTTCTCGTCGCCCTCCGGTTCCTCCTGGGGCAGTCGCTCACCTGAGCAAACCCGCAACTGCCGCACTCGCCTGTCTTCTCCCCTGCGTCCCACACCTCCACCATGTTCTCACCACCACCGACCTCGCCGCAGCTGTTCCCTGGTCAAGGTCAACAACTATGGCAACAATGATGTCAATGATGTCTTTGATGACATCGCTTACGCTAACATGACGGGCTCCCCTGGTGCCGGATATCTCAACCTTTGAGTAAGGTTCGACAGAGTCTCACCCCTAGCACAGGGGTAATGTTACGATCCACGGTGGATCGCCCTTTTCTTTTCTCTTTCTTTTACTTAGCTAAGTCCTCGTTCCTCCTTATCTCATATCTTGGACTTAGGAACTCCGTTCATGCCTCGAGTTCTGCTTCCCTGGTTCCTCCCGTTCCGTCTTATCTCAGAACCGTTGTATTATTAGAACTGACTTGTCATGACTCATCCTTATCTACTGCGGATGACTCACTCCTTATCTCGGACTTACTAGAAGTCCATTACCTAATACCTTGGCGTCTGTACTTATATTGTGCTCTCCGACCTGTACTCTTTTCTTAGCTTAGTCTACTCAATTCTACGAGCTCTAAGCCCACTCCTCGCTCCCCTTGTCATGGTCTGTTATCCACACACTGAGACTATGGGTCCTCCCTAGATCTCCACCTTGAACCTTTGTCCCGGTCTTAAGGAATCCCCTTGAAGACCAACCCACAGGCCATTTGAGCACTGTAACCATTCTAAGGGAACTCCCTTGAATGCGTGTCTCCAAAGACTTCTGTCGGAACACCCGAGTATCCTCCTTCGTCTTTGCCCCACTAGAGCTCACCTTGAGTCCCCGCTGGTATTCCACAGCCCAGCATAACAGATCCAGTGATATGACAAGTGGGGGTTCATTGGGGTACTTCAGGGATGTCGATGTCACTGTCTTCAGGGATTCCATAAGACATGATGAGGGAGAGGTGTGTCCTTCACCTAGAGAGGTGGGACCAAGGAGGATTCTTGATCTTTTGTTATGCATAGCATATCTACGAGGACTAGGACTCAAGGGGTAGTCAGCTATCAGGTGATACTCACAAAGAGACTGACATCTGATAGATAACCCAAAAGGCGAAGGGAAGTCTTAGGGTTGCTAAGACTTATCTGAGGTTAGAAAGAACTTGGAGTTGCCAAGTTCACAAGGATGAGGACTAGGGATGATTGGTGATATTACGCTAATATTGCACAGATCAAGAATAAAGAGTACATGTGGAGTTGACTATCTATTTATAGGGATCTAGTTGGCGCACAGACCATGGCACTGAGAGGAACCTCATGGAAGGAAAGGGAACAACTAAGCATAAGGGGAGCTTAGCTAGAAGAAGAGTCCAAAAAGGTAGACATGATATAAGCATTGTTCAAAGGGAGACAACAGAGGAAGAGAGAAGAGGGTCCGCAAAGAAAAAGGTATGCAGTCTGGACATGAGGTATTCATCATCCATAGACAGAGATGATAGATGTGTATGAAAGAAGTAAAAGGACCCAGTGGGAGAGGAGCAAAACTGTAACACCCTTATCATCATTGTTTCTATCGAAGTCCCCCTTGGGGCATTACCAAATGTACTCATACCATCATGCCATTACTGCTAACCATTCCCTGACAGTCATACCCCCATGCCCACATCTAACACCAACCAGGTCAGTCCATTTTGACTGGACTCCTAGCCCACATTGACCACCACCTCCTGATGCTTGCTCCTACCATTCCCATGATGACTGGGAGGTCATCATTGAAACTTACCATGGAAAGGAAGCCTCACTACCGTTCTCCCCATTTAATTTTAGTGTTTTGCAACCCAAATCTGAGACCACGGTCTACTGGTCTAACAGGACTGGACTTATTCTGACAAAGAAACCCCCAGTGACCTACTCAGAAATAGTGATTGATGAACCAGAAATTGACAAAATGGTCACCATCAATGCTGGATAACCCCCTTCCTCATCATCACTGACACTCACCCAAACACTACCTCCTCTATTGAATATACCATCATTCTACCATACTATATGTCTCTGTCTTACCCTGGTATTTGCCCAGTGATATGTTTCCCTCCAAAAAACAAAAATGTTACTAAAAACGTACTCATACTATAGTCTGCCATTACTGAAAAACAATGAATACAGCCAAAAATATGTAGAATACCACTCCACTCACTCCATCTCATTGAACATGTCTCCAACTAACTGATTACTATTACGCTGGGCTGTGGAATACCAGCGGGAACTCAGGTGAGCTTTATGTGAATGAGAAAATGAGGGAGGATACACCGGGTGTTCTGACAGAAGTCTTTGGAGACACGCATTCAAGGGGGTGCCTTGAATGGAAGCAATGCCTAACGGCCTGTTATGCTGGGCTATGGAAGTACCAGCGGGGACTCAAAGTGAGCTCGATGTGGATACGAAGACGAGGGAGGATATGCAGGGTGTTCTGACAGAAGACTTCAGAGACACGTGTTCAAGGGGGCGCCTTGAACGGAAGCAATGTCAAATGACTTGCGAATGGACTTCAAGGGTTTTCCTTAAGCCTGGGACAAGGTGACAAGGTGGAGACCTAGGAAGTGTCCCGTAGTCTCAGAGTGTGGATAACAGACCATGACAAGAGGAGCGAGGAGTGGGCTTAGAGCTCATAGAATTGAGTAGACTAAGCTGAGGGAAATACATGGCGGGGATCGCGATATAAGTACATACACCAAGATGCTGAGGTAATGGGTTCTTAGTGAATCCAAGATAAGGAGTGAGTCATCCATAGATAAAGATGAGTCATGATGAGTCAGTTCTAATAATACAGCAGCTCCAAGATAAGGTGGAATGGTAGGAACCGGGGAGGTGGGACTCGAGGCATAAATGGAGTCCCTAAGTCCAAGATAAGGCAAGAGATGGATGAGGACTTAGCTAAGTAAAAGAGAAAGGAAAAGGAAAAGGGCGATCCACCATGGATCGTAACACAGCCTGCAGGTCAACTCCAAGGGGTTTCCTTGAGTCAGGGACGAAGGTTCGAGTGAAGGCCTCAGGAGGTTCCCTAGCCTTAGTGTGCTGGTTACAGACAGCAACAAGAGAAACGAGGAGATGGCTTAGAGCTCGTAGAATTGAGTAGACTAAGCTAAGGAATGTTACAAGTATTCAGAGCACTATAAGTACATATGCCAAGACACTTAGGTAATGGACTCTTAGTGAGCCTGAGATAAGGAGTGAGTCATCCAGTGATAAGGATGAGTCATGACGAGTCAGTTCTAATCATACAACGGTTCTGAGATAAGGTGGAACTGGAGGAACCAGGGAGGCAGAACTTGAGGCATAGATGGAGTTCCTAAGTCCGAGATAAGACAAGAGATGAAAGAGGACTTAGCAAAAGAAAAGAGATATCAAAGGAAGAAGAAAAGGGTGATCCACCATGGATTGTAACATTACCCCCATGCTAGGGGTGAGACTCCAATGAACCTAACTCATAGGTCTATATAGCCGGTGCCTGGGGAACCCATCATGTTAGCATAAGCCGTGTCATCAAAGACATCATTGTTATGATCATCTTCATAGTTGTGGGTTTTGATGGGGGAGTGAGGACAACGGGGTCAGCGGTTGTGACAACGTGGTGGTGGTATAGCACGTGGGGGCAGAGATGGGCAAGAGCAATGGTTACATGGTTGTTTGGGCAACCGGTTTCCTTGGGAGGATCCAGAGGAGGAGGAAAAGTGTGGGGGTGGAGGAGGTCGTCGGAGGGGGCAGCATTGCTGTGAGTGTCCCAGGGCAAAGCTGAGACAAAGCAGGCACTGGTAGACCTGACAGTCGGCTTGAAAGTGACCAAGGCAATGGCACTCAAAGCATGCTTGGTGGTAGCAGGGGTGAGATGGGGTGAGAGGGGTTGCCCCATCGTTGCCAGTCCAAAATGCTTCCGCTCGGGCTAAGAAGTCTATTTCAGCGGGAGCTAAAGGGGATGTGGACGCAGATGGGGTGGAGTTGGCTTGTTGAGCCTGACACTGGGAGTGCTCTTTCAGGTATCTGTCCAGATTCTGGAAGAACTCGAGGGCTCCTAGCTGGTAGGCAAGGAGGAGGGTAATTGCACATGCGTCATGGTAGATGGATGAGAGGACGGTGTTGAGACAGGCACATTGGGTGTTGGAGGGATTGGGGGGAATAAGCCCAAGACGCATGATCTGCAGGTAGAGTTTGGAGATGAGCTCCAGTGGGGATGCATCCTCGACAAAGGACTGCATAGGAATGAGGAGATGGAAGTCAGTCAACGCGGACACAAGCTCCTGGAGGTCATCGCACAAGGGATATTCTTCTCGCAAGCAATGCGTGTTGATAGAGATGTCAACACTGAGGATGGGCATTGGGATGATGGTGGCAAGAGAAACAGGAGAGAGTTCGGGAGAGCAGTCTCCCCAGTGTGGGGGACCAGCAGCAGGGGATCCCCATCCAGGGGAAGCAGCATGGGAGGAAGAGGAGACGGGATCATACACAGTGGACACATGCGAAGCTATTGTAGGAAAATCTATGGGTAAGTCATTGGTGAGGATGATGTTTTCTCTGTCAGCAAGGGGAGACGAGAGGGGAGGAGACGAGTGAAGGGATGATACGGTAGTGATAGAAGACATGGTTGTGTTTTGACATTTTTGTTTTTGGTATGCGACGAGTGGAGAGAGAGGGGGAAACTAAAGAGCAAAAGTGTGGGGGTGGGCCTTTTTATAGGTGAGGAGGATGGCCCATGCACATTTGAGATCCTTTTCAGGGAGCCAGGAATCATCATCGGCGGAGTATCCTTTCCACTGGACCAGATAGTGGTGCTTATCCGAAGCTCCACGATGACATATAATCCTATCAATTTCATACTCTGCTTGTCTGGTGATGAGTTCTGGTGGGTTCTTTTTGAAATGGGGGCTGTAAATGGCATTTTCGCGATAAGGGGATAAGAGGGAAGCATGGAATGTGGGGTGGAGTTTCCACATTTTAGGGAGTGCTAGGCAGTAGGAGACCAGGGATAGAATGTCAGTGATAATGAATGGTCCTTCTCGTTTTGGTGAAAATTTGGGGTTGGCCAATTCCTGGCAGAGGTTTCAGGCCTCTAGCCATACCTTATCTCCTTTAGTGAATGGGGTAAAGGGGTGTTTGTTTCGGCTGGCCATCAGTTGGTGAGCCAGTTCATGGGAGGCGAGAGCCTTGTTTCGGGTGGAGGATAGTTCTTTGAGCTGAGTTTTGATGGTGGGGACATTGGTGGAGGGAACTAGAGTGGGCAGAGGGTTAGGTTCATAGCCCATGAGAAGAAAGAACAGGGATTTGTTAGTGACTGAATGGGGTCAGTGGTTGTGTGTGAACTCCGCTAGGGAGGTCTTACTGGCCCATGAAGTGGGGTTGTCTCCACAGAAGATACGGAGGTAGGTTTCTATTTCTTGGTTGACTCTCTCTGTTTCTCTGTCAGTTTGAGGGTGGAAGGTGGTGGAGAGGGCGAGTTTGTAGTTGAGAATTCTTCTGAGTTCTTTGTAGAACACGGAAGCGAACTGGGGGCCTCGGTCAGAGATGATTTTGTCGGGGAGGCCATATCTGGAGTAAACTTTGTGGGTGAAAAGGGTGGCGATTCCATCGGCAGTGATGGTTTTCTTCGTGGGGCAGAGAATTACCCCCTTCATAAGGCCGTGGTCGACCATGACCAGGAGACTATCAAAGCCGTCAGAGACAGGGAGGTCTGTGATTAAATCACAGGAGATCTGTTGGAAGGGGCGAGTGCAGGAGGAGCAGATGGGGTAAAGAGGAGGAGTGGTCAGGTGGGTGTTGGTTTTGTTTTGCTGGCAAACGGCACAGCCTGCAATGTAATTGCAGACATGGGCAGCAAGGCCCGGCCACCAACATTCAGCAGCAACGAGTTGTTGGGTTTTGAGGTATTTGGGGTGACTGGTGGTGGGGTGATTGTGGTGTTTGGCCACGACCACTTGGTGAGAGTTGGGGAGAATGTAAAAGCAGCTGTGAAAAGTGAGGGTGCTGTTAATGGATTGCCAGGGGGAGAATCAGGCGCGGAAGGACGCAGGGAGTGGTGCAGACAGGGATTGAATGGCTTGGAGGGCAGTAGGGTTGACTGAGCATTCCTCAGAAATCTGTTTTGCAAGGAGGGTATTGACAGTGGTCACAAATGTGGTTTTGGGGAGTACCGTGATGGCAGTGTTGTCAGCTTCTTTGGAGTTGTGGTCAGAGCAATGGGAGAAGGCATTGGGGGCGGCAAGTTTGGCAGTGGGAGTGTAGGAGAATTCGAGGTCATAGTCAGCAAGGTCAAGAAGCCAGCAAGCCTGGTGTCAGTTGAGGTCTTGGGGTTTATGGAAGTAGGTGAGGTTTTTGTGGTCAGTGAAGACCTTGACTGGGAAAGGGGTGCTGTGAAGGTAGTGCCTCCAGGTGGCGAGGGCTCGCATGATGGCAAGAAGTTCGCGGTCATGGATGTCATAGTTCTGCTCAGCAGGGTTGAATGATTGGGAGATGTAGGAGCAGGGTTTCCACTCTCCATTGGGGTCGAGTTGTTGGAGGATGGTGCTGGAGGCGAACTTAGAAGCATCAGTGGTGATCGCAAATTGGGCACCAGTGTTGGGGAGTTGGAGTATGGGTCGGGAGAGGAACGTGTCTTTGAGCACGTCGAAGGCATTTTGGCAGTCGGAGGACCACTGCCACGGTTGATTTTTTTTTGTGAGGTTGATAAGGGGTCAGGTGGTGGTAGAGTAGTTTTTGATGAATTGTCTGTAGAAGTTAGTGAAACCTAGGAAGGAACGGACTTGTTTCATGGTGGTGGGGATGGGCCATTTGGAGATGCCCTCAAGTTTTACAGGATCCATGGCGATGTGGCCAGGTTTGACAACGAGTCCCAGGTATTCCACCTTGTTGGCAGCGAATTTGCATTTTTCTAGTTTGAGGTGGAGGTCAAGTTCTGTCATATGCTGGAGGACACAACAGATTCTGTCGGTGTGAGCAGCTTCATCCAGGGAGAAGATGAGAAGGTCGTCCATGTAGATAACGAGCCATCCTTTGGCGATCATGTCTCTGAAGGAGTCATTCATAAACCTCTGAAAGGTGGCTGGGGAGTTGGTTAGCCCAAAGTACATGACGTTAGGTTGGAAGAGGCTGTGGTGGGTGACAAAGGCCACTTTCCACCGATCCTTGGGAGAGATCTGAATGTTGTTGTATCCCCATCATACATCAAACTTGGTGAATTTGCGAGCATCCTTCAGTTTGTCGATGAGTTTGGAGATGAGGGGAAGTGGGTAGGCATCTTGGATGGTTGCCTCGTTGAGTTTGCAGTAGTCCTGACAGGGTCGCAGACCTCTGTCCTTTTTGTGGACAAAGAAGAAGGGGGATGCTTGCAGCAAGTTCGAGGGGGAGATCTTCCTGGTGGTGAGGTTTTCATCAATGAATTTGTCAGCGGCGATCTTTTCATCTGGGGAGAGTGGATATATTTTCCCGATGCTGGGGGAGAAGTCAGGTTTCAGTGCGATCTTGTGATCATAGGGTCATGATGGTGGTAGGTGGTCGGCAGCCTCCTGGGAAAAGACTGATTTGAATTCAGCATACTCTGAGAGTAAGGAGATTTTTGGAGCAGCAAGGGCTTCTTCTTTGGCGAGCTTGGTGGCCTTGATGATTTTGGCAATCTGTGAGGTGCGAAGGAATCTGGAACCGCAGCAAATGATGTGGAAGATGGATCGATTTTTTTATGGCAACGTTGAGGTACCTCTCTTCCACTTCTCAGTTGAGGTAGTTGTGGAGGTGGTCGTGAGAGATGGTCCAGACAGGGATAGAGTTGGGTTCGTGGATGGGGAAGGTGTAGACCTTGTTGTGTCGTTCGAGGTCCTTCTTGTGTTCATGGTGGAGATGCTTGGATTGGTCGATAGATTTGTCCAAGGTGATAATTCAGGTTACCCAATCGATGTTGGGGTTGGCAGAGCAGAGCCAAGGGAGTCTGAGGATGAGGTTGTCTTGGCCAAGGTGCATGACATAAAAGAGGACCTTTTGTGCTAGTCCTTCGATGTTGAGGAACAGGGAGCAGGTGTGCATTATCTTTCCTTGGTGATTGGTGGTTCCATCGGCGTTTTTGATGAGGACAGGGGTAGTGAGTTTGGTCACAGGGAGTTTGTTTTTGGTGACAAAGCCGTGATCTATGCAGGAGATGTTGGCACCGCTATCGACGAGCGCTCGGGTGTCAATGGTTTTCAGAGTGTACAAGGGGCGTATGACTTGGACCAGGATAACCATTGATTTAGTCACAGCTTTTACTAGTACAGAGGTGATATAGGAAGGGGCTAACGTTGAGGTAGGCTTCCTTTCTAAAAATCCTGGAGGAATATGGTTTTTACTGACTCCTTGTCTTCATCATCATCGTCCTCTACCTCCTGGAGGTGGGGGAGTTCTTCTTCTTTGTTGGCCACCTCCGCCACCTTCTTGGTAGGTGGGCGAGGGGTCTTTAGTGCCTGTGGGGAAAATGCAGGGCAGTTCCAGGAGGAGTGGCTGCTTTGTCGGCATCGGAAGCATAGGTTGTTTTTGATGCAGTGTTGTCGTTTTTCCGGGATCAGTTTGGTAATGGTGTGGACGACATCCACATCCATCGCATTGGGGTCAGCCTTGGGCTTTGGGGAGAAGGCAATGTTGTTGGCCCAGGTAGTGCTGGTCCTGGAGGTGACTTCATGGGTGCGGTTCCACATGTTGTCAAAGTGCATAGCTTTTGAATACCAATCCTTGATGGTAGTCGGAGGGGTTTCCATTGCATAGATCTTATACATGATGGATGCAGGTAATCCGGCAGTGAAGTAGGCAATGAGGACATTGTTGTCAGTGATCTGAGCCATGGCAACTTTGCTTTGGAAGGTGGCGATGTAGTTGAGAAGGGTAGGGGAGAACCCATCCTTCTTCTTTTGCATGCGGGTGGTGGATAGCCAGGTGATGGCATTCCCAATGGAGTCCTGGTGTTTAAAAGCAGTCTGAAATTCTGCAGTGAAGGAGGTGATGGTTCCAAGGTTGATGGTTCCGGCAGAGATGCATTTTTGTCTGAAGGTCACGGCCCAGACGGCGGTGGAACCTTTGGTCATATGCAAAAGAGTGAACACAATTTTCTTCACATCGGTGTCATAGACATTGGCGTTGACAAGAAGATAGAACTGAACAGCGTTGAACCACTGTTCAGATTTATCATAGGACCCATCAAAGGGCTCAGGGGCTCCAAGGCATAGTTCCTTTGCAGACATAGTTGTTGGGGGCGGGGGTGAGGGTGTGATGGTGGCGCGTGTGCGAGAGAGAGGAAAGCTGGTGAGGCTGGGCGGTTTAGGAGGCTGGGCAGAAAAAGACATGCTTGGTTGTGTGGCAATGGGAGTGGGAATCGTAGGGGAAGGTACTCGTGGAATACTAAGGTGTCAAGCGAGTCCTTGGGCGAGGTGGATGGTATCTTCTTCCTCTTGGGTAGAGGTGGGGTTGATCTCATGATCCAAGTGTTCGAGGGACAAGGGGGATGAGGGCTCGGGGGAGGACTGGCCTTGTTCGGGTGTGCCTCGGGGAAGGAACCAGTGGGAGCTAATGGTGATGCAGTGCCCAGGGAATCACCCTGTGCAGGCTGATCGTGGAGAGGGGGTGCGCAGTTGTCCAGGGAATAACCCCATGCAGACTGAATGCAGGAGCAGGTAGAGGGAGTGATCTGAAAGTCGTCTGTGGAGGGAGAGCTTAGTCTTTTGTTATGCTGGGCTGTGGAATACCAGCAGGAACTCAGGTGAGCTTTATGTGAATGAAAAGACGAGGGAGGATACACCAGGTGTTCCAACAGAAGTCTTTGGAGACACACGTTCAAGGGGGTGCCTTGAATGGAAGCAATGCCTAATGGCCTGCGGGTCAACTCCAAGGGATTTCCTTGAGTCAGGGATGAAGGTTCGAGTGAAGGCCTCGGGAGGTTTCCTAGCCTTAGTGTGCTGGTTACAGACAGTGATGAGAGGAATGAGGAGATGGCTTAGAGCTTGTAGAATTGAGTAGACTAAGCTAAGGAATGTTACAAGTGTTCAGAGCACTATAAGTACATATGCCAAGACACTTAGGTAATGGACTCTTAGTGAGCCCAAGATAAGGAGTGAGTCATCCAGTGATAAGGACAAGTCATGACAAGTCAGTTCTAATAATACAATGGTTCTGAGGTAAGATGGAACAGGAGGAACCAGGAAGGCAGAACTCGAGGCATAGATGGAGTTCCTAAGTCCGAGATAAGACAAGAGACGAAAGAGGACTTAGCAAAAGAAAAGAGATATCAAAGGAAGAAGAAAAGGGCAATCCACTGTGGATTGTAACAATTACTGACTGACCTTTCCTTCAAACATGCTCTGAGACACCACACCCATTACCTACAGTATTATAGACCACTGAACCATATACCACCCATACCAAAGACCGCTGTTAGACCGAGGTAACTCTGGTAGGGATAGATGCTAGAAGTAGACCGATGAAGCCAAGCCAGGTGGCAGCCCACATAACATACTTACTCCCTCTCTTGTCATTCATACTTACTTACTTTTGCTTCTTCTTTTATGTCCACATTGTTGTTTCACTCCCTTTGACAACCAGACTATTCATACAATGAATGGACTACATATATGGATGCAAAGATCGGACTATGCTAACGACAGAACCCTTCCTACATGTCCAACTCCTCCAACTCCTCAACCAGATCGCTGACCTCTGCCATCACCTCCTGCTCCACATCTAATGCCTTGATGCTTGCCCTGATTTGGTACAGGTGTGAGTGAGCAGTGTTGAGCTAGTGGGTGATTTGGTCCCATTGCCATTGGACCAGAGTCTTCCTGCTGATCTTCTTTGCTGCTGCTGCCTTCCCTTTCCCCTTCTCCTTCGGCTTGACAGGGGTATCATCCTCCTCTATCTCATCATCCCAGAGAACTTTGATGGGGGATTCCACCTGCTTGCTGGAACCAGCCTTAGCCACTGCTCTGGCCAGTCTTCCTCCTACTGAACCATCAGACCAATCTTGGGTAAAAACTGTTAAGACCAGTTCAACTCTGGAGCTAACTCCAAAACTTCAGAGTTAAGCTGGGGGCTGGGGCTTGGCTTCACTGTATGTGGTGTGCCCTTGCTCAGAATCGTTGCCCTGATTTCAGAGGCCAGAGTTCAGAGGTTTAGAGGTGTTGCACTCAATGTTGTAAACAACAACAAGGATCATGACAAGAAGGGAAAAAGTCCTCAAGACTTCTCTCAGGGATTCAGAGGGGATTGATTGGGGGTCAGGAGTTGTGAATAAGTTGGGCTGATCAGAGATCAGGAATTGGAAATAAATTGTACTGATCAGAGATCAGGAGTTGGAAATAGTTGATATTCGAACTGAAGAATGTACAGAGTAATTCTATGAGTTTATATACAGAGTTTGGAGATGTATTAGTAAGTGTTCTTGGTAACGAATTGGTAAGTAAGTTGGAATTGGAAGATAAGTAACCTGGAGCTGTGTACATAGGATCAGAGAGGAAGGAGAAGTGGAACTAATACAAATGGAGATATACTAACATAACAAGAATAGGGAGAGACATATGATGATATTCTAAGAGCATCTCTGGAATCTTGGAGTTGAGCTCTGAGCGAGATAGCATCAGAGTTGTTGAGTGCGAGACTGGAGATGGGTTCAGAGGGTCGGAGATGGACTTGGTAGAAATCTGGTATATGACAAAAACACAAACCACTCACCCTTGCTCAGCAGTACCACCACCACCATCGTGTTCTTCCTCCTTGGTGTGTGCCAACCAGCAGCCAAGCTGTACACCCCCTTGAGCCATTGGTACTATGCACATGTGAGGCCAGTTCCCTTGATGCATTGACCAGCGATGCCTGCTTGCTTGCACTGACTGCAGGCATTGGGGGTAGCCCTGGATGGAACTACCACCAATCCAGTAGGACTGGTCTTCTTCCTCTGCATGGCTGCATTTTCTCCCTCCTCATCTGTATCATGTGACCTGGCCCTCTGTACTGCCATTAGTTCAGGAGAGACTGTGATAAACCTATGACACACCTTTAGTCCAGATGATGCATTTGATGCCACCCTGGATGACCTGGTTGCCTTCTCAGTGCCAGGCACCACCTGCCATTCCACCTCCTCAACCTCCACCACTGTTTCTTGCATGCCAACTGGCCCATCATCTTCCTTGACCAGTGGCACATTTTTCCTCTTCACCCAATCCACCTGCATGCACTCCACATCAGCGAGCAACATAGCAATGTCATTCTCCAGCTCAGTATAGAAGTGGAGGCTGTCCACTTCTTTGGATGCCACCTCCCACTTGTCCTAAGGGAAACAATGAATATGATTAAAATACCACGGAATAGCATGGACACTTACCAATATGCACCCAAAGCTCACTATCCACATGTCTTTTTTCTCTTGCAGCTTGTCCTGGTCATTGGGCATTGCCTTTGCCTCAGCCATGACATATTTGGTAGCTGCCTTGAATCTCCTGTTGATGTCCTGGTGGTGCTTGGCACCTTTTGCTGTCATGGCATGCAGACCGTTGACTCAGCTGGTAAACTGGGACATGGTAGATGAGAATAGGATGGAGTGGAGTATGAAGAGAGATATAGCACAGACATGACATGACTAGACCGACACCATTCAAACTCCGCACTGTGCTTAGTCAGCATAATGCTGTGACTGACTGGGGACAGTCAGTATTCAAGTCCCCCTCAGATGTAGAGATCCATAGGTCTCTACAGTCATATAGCACTATTTCAATGGGTTTTACCATCACTGCATCATTATCCCTGTTGTTCATTCCACCCACCATCCAGTCCAGAGCTGGTCCCTTCCACCTCCAGTCCCATCCATTGAAGTCTGGTAGTCCGAGTAAGTTCACCCAGTCACATACTAGACTGGTTTGACCCAGTTCTTGTCCTATTTGTCACCCCTACTTTACTGGTCTTCCAAAGACCTTTCTATATGATTACACATACCATTTACAGTATATCACTCTGCAAGTAGTTACATTTTGTATTAAGTTCATCCAGACTCATCCAGACTATAAGTACCCTGTACTTAGGATTTTACAATCCAGTTTCCTTCATGTTGGATTCTCACCATGCTGCCATATCCATCTGTATCATCTCTGGCCCATCACCATCATCATCTGTCACATCCCCCCACACTTCCTGCTCATCACTTTCTCTAGTCTGGACTTCCAGACTTCTTTCAGTCTTCTTCTGGACTCTTTTCCCTTGGGCAACACCCACTCAAGCAGGTTTCTCTGCACTTCTCTTCATAGTTGGACCCCTTTGGGATGATACTCATCTCCTTCAACCTACCTGCAGGCTCAGGACTACTCCCTGCTAGTCCTCTGAGTCAAGGCCACTGTTTTACATTGGGTTTCCAGGTGTTTTCAGAGCTAGGATATCCTTTCCATGTGGTCAGGAACAGGCATTTGGATGTCAGCCCTTTATGGTTGATGATGGCTTCGACTTTGTACTCTTCTTCTTGATTGATGATGTCAAGTGGTGGGCATAAGAAGGGAGGACCATATGCTTCAGAGGTATAATAAGGAGATAGAAGGGAGGCATGGAAAATGTCATGGATATGCCATGTGGGGAGGAGGCAGAGTCTATAAGATACTGGAGATAAGACTTGGGAAATTTCAAATGGTCTGTATCTTTTCAGGGCAAGTTTTCAAGATGGGAGTTTTAGATGGAGGTTTGTGGCTTCTAGCCATACTTTGTCTCTGGTCTTCCACAAAGAAGTGTCAGAGGGACCGGGAGGTCATGATTTTTTGAGCTGATTCATGGGCAGCAAGGGCTTCTTTTCTATCCTTGTCAAGGGAAGACAGTTGTTTTTCCAGAGTGGGAATAAAGGTCTTTCTGAGGATGGGAAAGGTCCTGGGTTCATAGCTGTAGAGGAGAGAGAAGGGGGATTTCTGGATGGAGAAATGAGGGGTGGAGTTGTGGTGAAATTCGGCAGAGAACAGGGAGGTGGACCAAGAGTTGGGGTTATTCATACAAAAGATTTGGAGGTAGACTTCAAGTTCTTGATTGGTTCTCTCAGTGTTACGCGAAGCATATCAAGGGAGGTCTCAGAGGATGCTATTCGCGTTGAGGCGATGCTCACAAAGAGACCAACTTCTCAATGGGAATACTAAGGGTTTCTCTGACAAGAAATCTTGGGGCCAAGGACTATGGAGAGAAGGCTGGCACTAGGGATGATGCCAGATATACGCTTGTATTGCGCAGATCGAGAATGGGAGATACATGTGGCTAACAACAGGTATTTATAGAGGTGAGGTACCGAGAGAGAGAGGAACTCCCACACATTGACCATAACTAATGCTAAATGAGGAAGGGGGGAATGACCAAGTGTAAGAGAGCTTGGTTAGAAGGATAGTCCATGGGAGAGCATATCATAGGAAAGTAGACTAAGGGAGATATGTGAGGAACATCAAGGAGGGTCCACCAACAAAGAGATAGGCGGTGGTGGCTCGAGGGATGCGTTGTCTGTAGTAAGAGACAATGGAAGAAAAATGTAACATTACCCCCTTTATATAATCGAGCCCCAGGCTCGATCAACGTCCTGCCTCTATGAAGAGGGTCCTCCAGTGGGTGAACCCGGTCCAAAAATAGTGCTCTGCTGAGAGGGAGATAGGACCTCAAACAGACAGTTATTGATGATGTGCCCAGGTTCATGGCAAATTCCACAGTTGCAATGGGGGCAAAAGCATTCCGTGTGACCCCAGTTATCACAGTAGCCACACTGGAAAAGTGCACACTGAACCATAAGATGTCCGGGGGCATAGAGGTGGCAGTGGCTGCAACAGTGTTGGGGGCAGTCCTGAAGATAGTGACCTCATAGACCACATTGATGACAGACAGTGGATGGAGTGGCCAGAAAGGGACAGAGGAGGTCAGGCTGAGGGATGACTCGAACCAGGGAGGAGAGAATGGAGTTCCCATTGGGAAGGTGTATCTCATGTGGGACTGTGCAGACTGGAAAGGTGGGGGGGATTGGGGATTCGGTTTCGACCTCGACCTCGATTGCCACAGTGACCTCCATCATGGGAGATTCCTCCTGGATAGGGATGATGATGGGGAAGTCAGGAGGGGGAGGGGGGGAGGTGAGCTGTTCTGCGAGAGGCCTGGAGCGCGGGGGAGGTATAGGGAGGGGGAGTGGGCAAGGTTGAGAGAGGAGAAAATTTTCTACCATCTATACTTAAAGGTCTCATGTGGCATGGGGAAGTGCAGACAGGGTTCAACGTATGGTGGGGAAGATTAGGGTGTGGGGGATCTCTTCAACATATGAGGAGAAGCCATGAAGGGATAGGGCGGTTAGCGCGTGGCAAGAGGCTTCACTCAGAGTGAATTGAAGGGAGGGGTCTGGGGGATTCAGGGAGTCAGTGAGGCGCAAGGTGGATGCCACTGTGTGGTAGGTGCAGATGAGGGAATGAGTTACCTCATCTTCCAGGAAGATGGGGTGGACCTCTATAGCGAGAGTGAGGGCGGGGGTTTCTAGAACAGTGGCAAATAGAGAGAGTCTTTCTCGCTCAGGCAAGAACATGGGAAAGGCTCTTTGTGATCATAAGATTAATCGCATGGAGGAGGAGGAGGAGGAGGGGGAGGGAGTTGCTGAGGAGGGTGAAGACATAGTAGGTGAAAAACCACAGGCTAGAGCGCATGTACAAGGTTCACTAGGTGATACTCACAAAGAGACCAATGTCTTGTGAATGTTGTTTTTCTTCTAGAGGGAGTGGTGATCTTTATAAGTGGAGAGAATTTCAGCAGTGTGACGAAGGTTAGAGTCGGGTTCCCAGGTGTCTTCCGAGCGTGGGTAGTCTTTCCATGATGTCAGGAATCGTTGCTTAGTTTTCGGACCCTTGTGACTGCGGATTACCTCAACTTCATATTCTTCCTCTCAGTTAACAATGTCAGGCGGTGGTTTTAGAAATGGAGTGCCATAAGCTAGGGTAGTTCGGTAGGGGGATAGGAGGGCTGCATGGAATACGTCATGGATGCGCCATGTGGGTGGTAGGTGGAGTTGGTAGAATACTGGGGATAAGACATGAGTGATTTCAAATGGGCCGTAGCATTTTGGAGCTAATTTTCTAGATGGGAGTTGAAGGCGGAGATTAGTGGCTTCCAACCAGACTTGGTCTCTGACTTTCCATGGGGAGAAAGTATGGAGGGATCGAGCAGACATTAATTTCCATGCCAATTCGTGGGCGGCGAGAGCTTCTTTTCTGTTCTCATCGAGGATTGCTAGGCAATTTTCAAGTGCAGGGATGAAGGTTTTGGCTAGCGGGGGGAAGGTCCTTGGTTCGTAACCGTACATTAGGAAGAATGGGGATTTCTTGGTGGAGGAGTGGGGTGCGGAGTTGTGGTGGAATTTGGTGGTGGATAATGTAGTTGACCAGGAGTGAGGTTTGTTGGCACAGAAGATGCATAGATAGACCTCAAGTTCTTGGTTTGTTTGTTTGGTTTGACTGTTGGTCTGGAGGCGGTAGATGGATGATAAGCGGATGTTGTATTTCAACAGTCGGGCGAGCTCAAGGGCAAAGGCTGAGGTGAACTGAGGACCCTGATCAGATATGATGGAGTCATAGAGGCCAAAACGTTTGAACACATGGTCAAAAAAAAGGAGGGCTACCCCGGCGGCGTCGATGGTTTTAGAGCAAGGAAGGAGGATGACCCCCTTAGTAAGACCATGGTCGACCACAACCATGATGGAGTCAAAAGAGTTGAATGGGGGAAGGTCAGTGATGAGGTCTATGGAGAGTTGGCAGAAAGGGATGGAGGAATGAGAGGGGATGGGAAGGAGAGGGGGGTGGGACAGATGGGTATTGGTCTTACTCTGTTGACAGGTTGGGCACCCTGCGATAAAGTGTTTAACAAAGGTTGCTAGGCCAGGCCACCAGAAGTTGCATTCCAAGACCGATTTGGTGCGAAAGATGCCCATATGGCCTGTCAATGGAGAGGAGTGGATAGCATGTAGGAGTGGGGACCTGGCAGCGGGTGGTACATACATCTTTTGGCGGAAGAAGAGGGTCAGGGATGATGGGGGAGTCTGTGTTATCTAGGGAGGTATCTATGTGATCTCGACAAGAGAGAGCGTCAGCAGGTCCCATCTTCGTGCCAGGGGTGACTTTCCAAATGATGTCAAAGTCTTGGAGAAAGAGGGCCCATCATGCCTGTTGTCGAGAGAGCTTGCAGGGGTCTTGTAGGTAGGAGAGGTTTTTGTGATCAGTGATGATGGTGGTGGGATGAGTGGCACATTGCAGGTGATGACGCCATTCGGAGAGGGCTAGAATGATGGCAAGAAGTTCTTGGTCATAGATGTCATAGTTGCATTCAGCAGGGGCAAGAGTTTTTGAGAAATAGACCAGAGGGCGAAGGTCTCCATTAGGGTCAGGTTGCATAAGGACTGCACCTGTGGTGGACAAAGAGGCATTGATCATTACAGAAAATGGTTTAGAGGGGTCGGGGAGAGCAAGGACAGGGATGGAACAGAGGGCAAAGATGAGGGATTGGAACACCTTCTGTTGGAGGGGGGTCCAGTTCCAGGTTTCATTTTTTTTGGTGAGGTGGACTAGGGGGGCGACGATGTTTGAGAAACCAGGAATGAATTTCCTGTAAAAGTTGGCAAATCCAATGAACAACCAGATGCTGGTGACTGTAGTGGGGGGCTTCCATTCTTGGAGGGCAAGGAGTTTGTGAGGGTCCATTTGTACTTCACTGTTTCCAATGATGAGGCTGAGGTACTCCATGGTTGGAGTGTCAAAAGAACATTTGGAAAGTTTGACGGAGAGGTTGTGTTCATGTAGGTGAAGAAGGACACATCAAGTGTGTTCATGGTGGAGGGAGAGCAATCCTTTAGTGCAGATACCTAAGTTGTCCATGTAGATCTTTAACCAATGTTCTGCGATCATGTCTGCGAAGATGTGGTTCATGAACGCCTGGAACGTTGAGGGGGTGTTGGAGAATCCAAAGAACATCACTCTGGGCTCAAAGAGTCCTAGGGGGGTGATAAATGCCACTTTCCATTGGTCAGATTCACGGATTCGGATGTTGTTATATCTCCAACGGATATCCATCTTGGTAAAGTGGTTGGCATCTTTCATGTTGTCCAGGAGGTCCAAAATGAGTGGTAAGGGGTAGGTATTTTGGATGGTATGGGAGTTCAAGTAGCGATAGTCCTGACATGGACGAAGAGTCCCATTTTTCTTGGGAATGAAGAAGAAAGGGAAGGTCTGGGGGGATTTAGAGGGAACAATATGGCCAGTTTTAAGATGCTCTTCAATGAATTCTTTGAGGGACTCCTTCTCTTTGGAATTCAGAGAGCAAATCTTGGTGATCTTTGGGACGAAGGAGTTCTTGAGATCGATGGTATAATCAAAGGGGCAATGGACAGGGAGGATGTTATGGGTGGACTTGGCAAAGACATCGACGAAGTCTTTGCAAAAATCAGGGACTGTAGTTAAAGGGGGTGTAGACTTCTGGGCAATCTTGGTGGAAATGGTTAGTTTGTAGATCTCTTTCTTCTCAACTTCCTTTGGGGGAGGGCGCTTATGAAGAGTTTTCTCAACCCTCTGGGGAGATGTCGAGATGGAAATGGTGCAACTCTTCCAGTCAATGTCAGGGTTCCACTTGGTTAACCAGGGCATTCCTAGGATGATCTGAGGTTTTTTTTGTTGAAGGACAAAGAGGGTTTCAATGGACGAGAAGGAGCCATGTGAGACCCTGGTTGTGGTGGTCCAGCAGATGGTTCCGGAGGAGTTTAGGGTCCCGTCTACATTGTAGGCAAGGATTGGGTGGGGAACCTTTCGAAGATGGAAGTTTCCTCTGGGTAAGAGATGAGGGTCGATGAAATTTCCGGTTGTGCCAGAATCTATGAGAGCAGAGGTTTCGATGGTTAATACTTTGACATCCACATGAAGGGTTCTATTCTTGGGAGATGCTATGAGTACATGGGTAAAATCTAGGGAAGAAGATGTCGAAGCTGCTTCCCTTTTTAAAAATCCTTTGCCTTTTGCACGTTGGCAAATTGGATAGCATTCACTTCCTCCTCTCCTTCATTGTAGCACATTTTGAGGACAGAGAGGATCTCAGTTTTGTTTTTCCCCGAGATGCAAAGGGAATTTATGTATTGTTGGAGGGGGGACAGTGGAGTGGGGACAGGGGGTGGCAAGAGTGGTGGCCCATACATTCTGAGGGCAACCTGGACTTTTCCTGCAGTTGCGAGCATCATGACCGATGGTCCTGCAGCGGAAGCATCGACCTTCCTTGATGCACTTGGCTTGTTCAGTGGGAGTGAATTTGGCTAGGGTGATGGAAGAATCAACGTCCATGGTATTGGAGTCTTTGGGGGCATGATTGTGGTGGAAGGAAAAGGGGGTAGAGGTAGTTCCAGTGTGGAGTGCCTGGATCCTCATCTTCTGGGCATGGAAAGTTTTGGCCTTTGTCACCCAATTTGTGATGGTGGTGGGGACGGTTCCCATGGATAGGATCATCATAGTGATTTGTTGGTCCAGTCCCAAGGTGAAATGGTTGATGAGGGTGGTCTCATCCATGATGTCAGACTTTCCAGCGAGATTCTAGAAGTCAGTGATATACTGCTGGAATCCATCATTGGAACGAGTGATTTTCTGGTGCAGTTGGGCTAATTTGAGATGAGCAGTGGCTCTTATGTCATAGGGGAAGAAGGTGGTGTCGAAGTCCTTGATGAAGTCCTTAAAGGTCTTCCCTGCAACGATATTGGGATTGGCCATCTTGTCGTACCATGCTTCTGCGAAGAATGCTCCTCAACCAGTAGGCATTTTGTTGAGAGCAATCATGATCTTCTTGGGATCTCCAGGGTAGAGGTTCTGGTTGATCTGGAAGTAGGCATTCATGGCCTTCATCCATCATGAAGCGTCAGCAGAGGATCCAGAGAAATCTGCAGGAAGGGCAGCCTTAAGTTTGGTAGGCATGGTGGGCGAGGGAGAATGAGAGATGTTGATTGGGCTGTATTGACGAGGGGGTGAGCTGGGTTGACGAGGGGGTGGACTGGGTTGATGAGGGGGTGGACTGGGTTGATGAGGGGGTGAGCTGGGTTGATGAGGGGGTGGGCTGGGTTGATGAGGGGATTTACTTGGTCTTTGGCTTCTGGATGAGGGTGCGAGGGGTGAGTCGAGGAGTGGGGTTCTGCTGGACCCGGCTATTCATCTAGAGGGTAGACAATATAGAGAGAGGTCGGGGAGTTCAGAGTCACTGTCTTCTGGAGCTTTGAACGACGTGGTGAGGGGGTGGTGGGTCCTTCACCTGAAGAGGTGGGACCAAGAGAAATTCTCAATCTTTTGTTATGTGAAGCATATCAAGGGAGGTCTCAGAGGATGCTATCTGTGTTGGGGCGATGCTCATGAAGAGACCAACTTCTCAATGGGAATACTAAGGGTTTCTCTGACAAGAAATCTTGGGGCCAAGGACTATGGAGAGAAGGCCGGCACTAGGAATGATGCTGGATATATGCTTGTATTGTGCAGATCGAGAATGGGAGATATATGTGGCTAACAACAGGTATTTATAGAGGTGAGATACTGAGAGAGAGAGGAACTCCCATGCATTGACCATAACTAACGCTAAATGAGGAAGGGGGGAATGACCAAGTGTAAGAGAGCTTGGTTAGGAGGATAGTCCGTGGGAGAGCATATCATAGGAAAGTAGACTAAGGGAGATATGTGAGGAACATCAAGGAGGGTCCACCAATGAAGAGATAGGTGGTGGTGGCTTGAGGGATGCATTGTCCGTAGTAAGAGACAATGGAAGAAAAATGTACAAGAAGGAGAATGCGATGAAAAGGAATGAAAAATGTAACACTCAGTCTAACTGTCAGTTTGGGGGTAATAGGCAGAGGAAAGATGGATATCATATTTGAGCAATCTAGCAAGTTCTAAGATGAAGGCTGAGGTGAATTGTGGGCCTCAATCAGAGATGATTGAGTTATAGAGGCCAAATCTTTTGAAGACATTTTCAAAAAAAAGTAGAGCAATGCCTGCAGCGTCGATAGTTTTGGAACAAGGAATGAGGATTACCCCCTTAGTAAGGCCATGGTTGACCATGACCATGATGGAGTTGTAGCTGTTCAAAGGAGGCAGATCAGTGATGAGGTCAATGGAAAGCTGGTGGAAGGGCAGGGGGGAGGAGGATGGGATGGGGAGCAGAGGTGGGCAGAATGGGTGAGTGTTGGTTTTACTCTGTTGGCAGACCAGGCAGCCGGTGATGAAGTTTTGACAAAAGAGACAAGGCTGGGCCACCAGAAATCACATTCTAAGATGGTTTTTGTGTGAAAGATCCCCATGTGACCAGTGAGAGGGGATGAGTGAATAGAATGGAGGAGAGGGGTGTGGGCAGGTGGAAGAACATACATGTGAGAGTGAAAGAAAAGATGACCATTGTTGAAGGTTCAGTTGGATTTGAGGGAGCAAGGGAAGAGGGGGGAATCAGAGGTGATGGCAGTGAGGGTGTGGGTAACAAGAGGGTTAGATGAGGAGGAGGATTTGATGAGATTGGTGAGGGTGAGGTCAAGGGAATTGATAACTTGGGGATCAGGAAGGATGGAAGAGTCAGCATTGTCGAGAGAGGTATTGATGAAGTCTCGACAAGAGAGGGTGTCAGCTGGACCCATTTTGGATCCAGGGGTTACTTTTCAGACAATGTCAAAGTCTTGTAGGAATAGTGCCCATTGGGCTTGTCATCTGGAAAGTTTATGGGGGTCGCACATGTAGGAGAGGTTGCAGTGGTTGGTAATGATTTGGACAGGATGAGAAGCATCTTGAACATGGTGGCACCATTCAGCAAGGGCAAGGATCACTGCTAGAAGTTCACAATCATAGATATCATAGTTGCATTTGGCAGGGGTGAAGGTTTTAGAGAAGTAGGCAATGGGTTGAAGGTCTCCATTGGTGTCAGCTTGCATAAGTACAGCACCAGCCATGAATAGGGAGGCATCTGTCATAATGGAGAAGGGTTTGGAGGGATTGGGGAGAGCAAGGACAGGGGTGGAACAGAAGGTGGTGATGAGGGTTTTGAAAGCTTTCTGTTGTAGAGGGGACCACACCCAGGGTTTGTTCTTCTGAGTGAGGAAGATAAGGGGGGTGACAATGTTGGAGAAGTTGGGGATAAATTTTCAATAGAAGTTGGCAAAGCCAATGAACGATCAGATGCCTGTGACAGTGGTGGGGGGTTTCCAATCATGGATGGTGGATAGTTTGTGGGAGTCCATTTGGAGTTGTCCATTTCTGATGATTAGGCCGAGGTATTCCATGGTGGGGGTGTCAAAAGAACATTTGGAGATTTTCAGAGAGAGATTGTTTTTGCAGAGGCAAAGAAGTATGCAATGGGTTCATTCATGATGAAGAGAGAGGGATCCCTTGGTGCAGATTCTGAGGTTGTCCATATAGATCTTCAGCCATTATTTGGCAATCATATCCATGAAGATATGATTCATGAATGCCTGGAAGATAGAAGGGGCATTGGAAAAGCCAAAGAACATGACTGTGAGCTCGAAGAGACTGAGGGGAGTGATGAAGGCTGCTTTCCATGGATCTGATTCTTGGATATGAATGTTGTTGTATCCCCAATGAATGTTCATCTTGGTGAAGTAGTTGGCATCTTTCATGTCAGAGATGATGTTGGAGATGAGTGGTAGGGGGTATGCATTCTGAATGGTATGCGAGTTAAGATATCAGTAGTCTTGGCAGGGGTGGAGGGAGCCATCTTTCTTAGGTACAAAGAAGAAAGGAGAGGCTTATGGAGATTTTGATGGGATAATTTGACCAGTTTTTAGGTATTCTTCAATGAATTCTTTAAGAGTTTGTTGTTCCTTAGGGTTCAGGGAGTGTATGTATCTTGGTGATTTTTGGGACAAATGAGTCCTTTAGATCAATGGTGTGGTTGAAGGGTCAGTGGGCAGGGAGAACATTGTGAAATGCTTTGGCGAAGACATCAGCAAAGTCAGAGCAGAATTCTGGGACAGGTCTTTTCTTGGTTGTTTCATTGGGTGATTTCAGTGGAGATAGTGAGTTTGTGTACTTCTTCTCCTTCAAACTCCTTTGGGGGAGGGCACTCACAAAGAGTCCTCTCTACCCTCTGGGGAGTGGGGATGGAGATGGCATGGGTTATCCAGTCAATGTTGGGGTTCCATTTGGTCAGCCATGGCATACCTGTTACGATACAAGACGCGGTCTCCTATCCCTTTTCCTTTTTCTTTCTTTTGTATTTAGCTATGCCTCCTTTCGTCCTCACAGCCTTCGGACTCTAGGTACGCCGTTGCCGCCTCGTGTACCG
>JBBPLO010000157.1:0-30129 GCA_038089835.1 Retiboletus flavoniger
AGTAGAGAGCTTCCGTCAAAGCAACCTGCACCTTGTCTGGGAGAAGAAAGTACCTATGAAATAACTGCGCGGCGTGAAACCGTGTCTGCGGTGAGTTCGTAAGCTGGTCGTAAAGATCGGTACCGAGAGGACGTCCATCTCGAGATGATTTTTCGTCAGGTACTGGTACTTTTGGAAGTTTCTGAAGGGAGGTTGAGGTTTGCATCAAAACACACCGATCCACTCGAACATTGACCGTACCTTGAGTATCCATTCTGTAATCTTTTTCCGAAACTCGTCCGGGACACCGAATGCGTCGGACCACGTTTCCAGACCGAAAAGACGATGCTGCTGCAGAGGGATGGTCTTCGTGCTTGGTGTAGAACCCTGACTCTCTTGGGACTCGATGACGGAGCGCGAAATCTCTTCTTCCCACTGGCCATGACCGTCGCTCGAATCGGATGTGCTTGCACTGTCTCGTCGCGGAAAGGTAGGATCCGTCTCATATGTCGCTTTCAATTGCTCTGTGCGTTTCTCGTCGTGGAAATTCAAACCGTCCCTCGCGCGCTCCGAGCGTTCCCTGAGGAGAAGCGCCTTGATGCGGTCGATCGCTCTGTCTTCAGCGGAACAAACAAGTGTAAGCGCGATATGCGGAGGTGGTGCGATGACGGGCACCGGGGGAATCACGGATATGTTCAAGGACCTGTGGCGATAGACTACGACCGTTCGAACCAAAGGGTTTGCCTTCGATCGGGCATAGTCCACAGAGTTTGGAAGTGGGGTACTTGGAACCGTCGGTGGATAATCCTTGTCCGGGACAGGTCTAGAAGTCGGTGAGCTCAGAGGGGAAGGATAGAAGAGCGAATCCTGGGAGAGAGAGGCGTATATATGCGTATTTTGAGCGAAATTCAAATTGTATATATGGTGACCACGAGCGTACCGTTGACTCTTCTTCCGAGCATGCAGAGACTTCTGACCTCAGTGATTGCGCGCGTCGTATACTCGCAGGTTCGGTGGCTTGGTATTTGGATTCGAGATTTGAGTCGCCAGCGCAGGAAACACGCGACATCATTCGATCGAGTTTCACCTTCTTCGATTCCGGGGGATCATCGACCGAGGAGCGGCGTCGTTTCAGGCGATTATCGAGCGTAGCCTGAGCTGGGAGAATAGACACTCCGCGAGAAGTCACATTGGAGGCCACTCCATCGTTTCCGTTCATTGCGCTACTTGTGGTTGTGGCATCGTGGGGCCTGTCGTTCTCAGTGCTGTGAGACGAAACGGGTTCAAGTTCGGTCGATATCGCCAGGTCGAGGATGGTAGGGCCGGAAAGGGTGGCTCCCCTGCGAGAAACAGGTACGGGACACCCCAGAGCAGAGACAGGGTTGATCTTGTCGGGTTTTTCACCACTGGCTGTTCGTTCAATAGTAGTTCGTGTCGTCAGTGCGCATACATCCAGGACTTTCGCTGGAATGTCGTCTGCCACAACTTGTCGTTCGCTAGTCGCACACAGAGGCCCGTCGAGGAATCCTTGAGCAGCGCTACAAGCAGGCGTCGAGAAATTTATTTCAAACGTATTTGCAGGGTGACCCCGGGCTTGCAAAGGAGCACCCATATTGGTCTGAGCGGAGGGGACTGTGTGTGTTTGAAACCTGGGAGTTGATGAGGGAGAAGGAGAAGGATTCATCCACGTCGTGGTAGGAAAGACAAACGTATTCGAATCCGTCCAGGCGCTATATGGTGCTTTGACTCGCGATTGTCCGTGGCCACGCGGGAGACAAGACAAAAGTTGGCCCACAGTCACGTCCTTGCGGCGTGACGTCGGCATAGCTAGATCCGTCAAGAATGAGGAGTCCGCTCCTAGACCGTCAGGCGAGGAAGAGTCCGGAGGGGGGATCGTTCCGGGCGACTCCCAATTTTCGGTGTGGTCATTGTTCTTCGGCGTGCTCGCCGCGCACGGTTGCTGTGACCCACGTCCGGGATATCGCATCATATCATCCATTTCCAGGTCCGAATTTTCGGAAGCGACGACCTCGAGGAAATAGTTCTCCTCAGTTGTACGAAAGGATAGCTCATCAACATCGAAATTGGCTGTTTTATCGTAACCATCGAAGGTGCAGAACTCTTGAAATGTGGAATTCGACCAACTTGAAGGGGGATCGGAAAGCTCGCAGTTGCAGCAAGAGCCCTGCATGGAGCAGAACCAACAAAAGTCGTCGATGTCGCAAATACTCATCGGAGGGCCAGTTCAGACTGATGTAGCAAGGAAAGAGAAACTCGGAGAAACTTCGGCTATATAGGGGAGCTTAATTCAGACCGGAACTCTTGTGCGGCTCTCATCGATGTCATGAATGAATGAACAGTGTAGAGATAGCTACTCTACGAGCATGGGTATTTTCAGATCAAATATTGGATCTACAGAGTATAACCAGTAACTCCAGGAACATTCTTGAATTGGCCGGTCTTGCCGCCACTCGTTTTCAGGCCTGACCAATCCCAGGTTCCTGTGGAAACCATTGACCATTTCCCACTGTTTAAGTTGAATGGGAGCCTCATACCAGTACAAGAACCTTGACCACAGTTCACAGCAAGCATTTCAGCATCACCCGTGACGCTGAGGTCGGTCGTGCCAGGAGTGAAGTTGATGTCCTATCAATAACATCCAATCATTATCTGCTTTGTTCTTGATAAGGTTACTCACGGATATGATGACGCCATTTCCAGGTGACCCGAAAGTTTCGGGGTAACTTTGAGTAATCAACAGACCATACGAGGTACAGTCTGTCGCAGTATTGTCCTGGTGATGTAATGTACAATGAGTAGGATCCTTGGATAGATAGGGTGGATCTGCATACGGAATACGTAATATTAGTGACCCTACTGTTAGTTGCAGCTTTGTCGGTCTTGATACGGAACGCTTGCTTGCTATGAGCCATTCATTTAGTTTGAACACCTTTGTTCTTAAATCTGAAATGGAGCACCTATTAATGACTTTGTTGCCCCGAAAGACGACACCATCAACGATAGCATCAGAGGAGATTGAGCCCTGCAGTTTGAGATCATGAGAATTTACTCGTTTCAGTGGCTGTAGAAGACCACGTACGATGGATATGCCGTGACCGCTATGGCAGTAATTATTTTCGAATACAATGTTCTGCCCAATGTTGATAGCCAAGCAATCATCCTGAACGAGAGATGAGTCAACGGATTCATCCGAGCTAGAAAATCATCACGAGTACCTGGTTGATCACGGTGCTGTGCGCCGTCGACGTTAATACTTCACAAAAACAGGAGTGATACGCGTTTTACCTGTCCTTAATGACAACGTCATTTCCACAGACGTCAAAACCATCGGTGTTGCGTCCTGTGGATTAGATCAATATTTAGGTTCTTCCGCGTAATATTGAGTACCCATTACCAGCAGGACGGCCCTTGCTTTTGGCATTAGGGTAATTTCCTTGACCTTTACATTCAAACGTCGAGAAAAACGAAAGTAGCAAAGGAGATGAGTATCTCACTGTCGTCAATAATGACACCACTGATGACAAGCGGACCGGGATTGTTTACGGCGAAGCAATTTGACGGAGAGTTGACGACGTGAACATCCTAAAGCCAGCCAGTTGTGATCAAATACTATGCAGCAGGTCGTCACATACAGACAACGTTCCAGAAATCTGGATGCTGTAATACCAAGTCAGGAATGAGGTGATCTCAGTGAAATGCGCTCACCGCATCATGGGATGGGGCTTGGTGACGCCACCGCTGCCTCCGAGTCCGTCCTGTGGTGGGTCAGACTTTAATGAAACATGATGCAGCCTCATTCACCCAGTAGAATGGTCCATTACCATCCCAGATGTGCCCGTTCCCGTTGACTAAAATTGTATCATTGGATTGAGCTGAAAGTATACTCGAAGCAGGCTCACATTTGATGTCCTGCCCTCTACCCCCGATAGCTCGAAGTCAGTTAAAGAGTAAATCACATTCAAGAAATTTGAATCCGACGCACGTGACCTCGAACAAAGGACCAGCCCAGCTCAGGTTTCCAAACTGGATCTCTCCCACTGGGCAAGTCATCAGCAAGCTTAAACTAGCACAAAACAGTTGCGGATCTCTTACAAACGTTGACAGTAGTGCCTTTCTCCAAGTCAAGGGTGAACGTTTTCCCAGCTGGCACGGTGAAGGAGTGGATGTTCACAGTAGTACACTGGACTGCAGCGCTCACATCACTCAGTGACGAAATCGTGCCTACACAGTTGCTAGATGACGCTGCCTGCGGCACCGCCTTGGCCAAAGTAAAGAGTGAATGAAGAGCGAGGAATGGGAGCATCCTCGTGCGAGTTGAACGCTTGGCTCAAGTAACGACCACGCTTCCGCTTTTATGCATCTATTCGTCCAAAGGGCCTGGCGACCCGATCGAAACGTCAAGTGAATATGGAGCGAAAAATAATGACACTGATCGATAGCTCAAAGTGTTTGGGAGCCTTATCGATCGCGAGGTAGTACATACGAAGTTTGCGCGAAGGACAGTCCGGCGGCGGGAAGGATCGAAAAACCGGAGAAGCAGCTTGTCCAAAGTCTATCCTTCTGCTGGCACTTGAGGGCTGAAACGTGTAATAAGCGGAAAAAAACTTCACCCTGCTTACATGGAAACGCGAGAATGATGGGGTGCTAGTACAGTGCCTCTTGTCGATGACGAGTTAAGCACCCGAGAGTAGAGGAAGCAAAGTAGCACGTCAAATTTAGAGCAGCTGATATGATTCACGGCCAGCCCATCTGCAAATCAGACAAGTATCGTTATATATCGCCTGAAGGCCCAATTGAGAGCTCTGATTGGTGCGTTTATCAAAGAAATTACCATATGTGGACTAGTTTGAGATTTTGGCTCGTGATTTGTAGACGCGTCGACGTAGAGTTCTCGCCATGCGGACACTGGAATGGAAAGGCGCCGAAGTGGATAGGGTGCTGGCAAGCGCAACGGACTCATTGAATGAGGTCCACAAGTGACCTGGCCATGTCTAAGTCGATCAACGTTACTGAAGGGTCTTCAAGCCTTCTTCAATGTGGTCATATTTAGTCCTCGCTAACACTAGGATGTGCTGCATGTAGCTTATCCGTCTTGAAGTGTGTTGGAGACATGACTTTGCTGCGGAGGAAGAGTAAGTCCGACTGGGTTGCCATCGGAAGACTAAAGTCACCGGCGTGACTGATCACACGGAAATGGACGGTGAGTCGGCAAGCGCAGACTTACCGACCATCAATTTCTCGCATGGGTCTACCAGTACGCAGTTGTTCTTGGTAGCGTACTGTCAGTGGTGACATGACTCGACCTAATATTCTATCGAATGGGGGCTGTGATGTTGTTCGCCGTGATTCTCAGGCTGTGCTGAATACTGACATTGAAATCATCATAGTGTTCTTCTCGATGGTCGGTAGACGGGTCACGTTTTCCCGGCCGTTCTTAGCTAGCCCGCTCTCGGCCCCATCATCGTCCGGCTCACTATGATCGTTGATCCTGTGCGTGGTTTATTTTTGGCAAGTCTCACGCTGTGACTTGGGCGCAGGAGTGCTCATTGCTTTCGCAAGCGCCATGGAGAGGACTTAAGCAGCTGGACCCTTGTTAAGGGGATAAACTACTTTACCATGCCACCCTACCTGTAGCGCAAGTATATTGATCTTGTCAGCCAAGTATGCTCTAAGTGGGTCAACTGGAATCCAGCTATCGAAATCCGAGTCAGTTTCGTTCAAATTACTGTGGGTAATGGGTGCATTCACACATTTTCTTTTGACTATTTGGTTGCTGAATATGGTTCCATCGACAAGGAGACAGGGGATTTACGAGTGGAAGGGAACATATATGATCCCGAATTTCAAACAGGGCTGGACAAGCATGGTGTAGAGATAAATATTACCGACTTCCTACCACAGGAAGGCCCAGTTGAGGACGATTCCATCGTCACCTCCCGGGGGGCTAAACGTTGTGACTTGAGTGTGGACCAAGAAGTGTACGTATATAACGGTCCTACACGACGACATGGCCTGACCGAGCCTACGCAGCCACAGCAATATCGCAGATATCACCAATGCATCCGTCAGAGGACAGTGGCTATTCAAACCTGGCAAGCGAGATGCTATCCTCATGATGCACAGACCTCGTCAAATCTTCCTTCCACCTAAAGTGGTTCTGGAACCCCTCTACCAGGTGGACAAGTTCATCGACAAATGGCTTGTCACAAGTATTCATCTATGTCCTACATACTCCATGTACTTATCAGACAAACGTGGGGTTATTATTTTCCACCTTTGTTTCGTACACATTGTTGATGGGGCCGGCGACACAGCGGGTGACCAGATCTCCCTCGCTCTTGTACCCAAAGGGCTCATCAGTGAAGCTGCTGGGGTCGCCACAAATGCCAACGGCGGCCTCACCTGGTGTGTTGATGCTCGAACTGGTCTCCTTCGCAAAGCGTGCGATACAGTGGGCGACTGCCTATACACACCTCTCTTTAATGTGAAAAGTCCCATTGGATGCATCAGGAAAGATTTCAGGGATAATTTTGAGCCCGAGCCATCGGGGGATGATTTGTCAGTATAATCTACTTTGAGAGTTGAGTGAATGTACCTGTTAGCTGACGTACAATGATGTGTCTGTGCTGCCAGGTGGCATACTCCATGCCCACCATGGGACCCACTTGACGAGGATGGTGAAGAAGATCTTATTGATGGGGTGTGTGTGATCTGTATACTTGCATTCATTGTCGGCTTCTGATGGTATGGATTTCAGAGCACGCAAGATATTGAGCCTTTGAACCATTCGCCGGACTAGCAGCACAGTGACTCAGAGACCAGTATATCCCATGGATCTCATTCTAATATCTATGCCCTTTTTTTCGATATATATATTTGTATCCATTTTCGTCCGGTTGGGGTGAAAATACCCTATGTAGGACGTAACATTACTAGGTGGTGAAAGGGCTCCCGAGCCCTGCCGCTTCCCGACCTCGCAAATGCCCCAATTTCTCGATATAACTGCATCGACTGTGGAGGATCCGTTGACTAAGGTGCCGTGCTCAAAAACGAGCACGCTCCGTGACATCATCTCGGGTATGCCCCACTTATATAGCCGAGATCTGGTAGACGAATCGGACCAAAATTATCCGACTGGCGGTATCGCCGTAACCACATGGATCACCTCTCCAGACTGTCCCCGTCTCCACCCAGCCTTAGTCGTATAGTGAGCGGATGGATGCGCAAGCTAGGTGTTCTGCGTGTTGTACCATCGCATAGTAGCGGTATCAACGTTTCGACCCTCAGCACCTCGTTACCTAGACTTGAATGTCCGGGATGCCATGTGGCAAGTGAGATGAACGAGCTCATTTAACCCATTCCCTACCACTCCTCGGTGATCTCGGCGATGAGTCTGCATTCAACCCTTGAGCACACGTCAGCGTCGCGATGGATACAATATGATGTGTTAAGTTAGACAGATGAATGCCGACTGAAACAAGTTCTTCTGTGCGGGGTTTGTGCCTGCCCCAAGATCCAAAAGTATTGCATTCAAGTTCCTGTGGCAACACTGGATGGGCTTATTTGACGAAAGTAAATATCATAGGGTTGTTCAAGTCGCGCGTATGATCAGATATACGAACCATAAATGAATTGGCCACTCCCATATGCCCTAACAGCATGGACTGGAAGGGGAGAGAAGTCAACGATAGGGCACTACAAATGGGAGATCGACACGTGGATACGACCATTGAATTGGTGACGTTCAAGATATCGGCGAAGATGAAGTTCAAGTTTGTTGAAATGGACTCCGAGTCGGAGTTCATTCCAAGCTCGGGGTTATGTAAGCAGGAGTGATGCTTGAAACAAAACAGTGAAGTGGCTAATTACTCTCAACCACTGGAAATGCTCCGAGTCACCTACCCTGTCTTTGCCCTATGGGTCTTTCCTTTCGTATCCAGACTCTCCAACAATGCTGTCTGAGCATGTTTTATACGGTTGAGCATAGTCCCCGGGCATTCGTAGATTGTTCACCATGCATCTCGGCTTGAAGAGAAGCCAACGATGATATCGTCAGCTTCGCCTATCTAAACCCGCCTTGAGAAGCCCTCCGCGTTAGTTTCATCACCGCTGGGTCACACTCCGGCTGGAACCACCTCGGTATCCCCATTTGGCCCTCCTACTTGTGACAATTCACGGAGATTGTGATGGACTGCAATACTCACTATTTGAACTTCCCGAGAGGTATGTACGGACTGCAGGTCCCGGTCAATTCTTACAAATAAACACTGCCTAAATTTCGATTCGACATTGTGTTCTCTCATCTCGTCCTTCGGGTGTCGAAGGAGCGTCATGCAAGATACGTTCCTCCCACTCACAAAGCCCCAAGTATGGACTTAGGAATCATCATTCCGATCTTTCCAGCGTTGAGTATACCGTGCACGCACCGAGAAGCAAACGTGAAATACGTACGACATAATTCGGCATGTCCACCTGCCACGAAGGCGATCGTCAGTCGCCCCGTTCACCAGAATTACGGAGAACACGTCGACGTACCACCTCGTGCATCTTGAGATCGCCCGCAATGCTACAGAGTATATACGCCTCCACGCGGTCCAGCCCATGTTCGGCCACCAGGTATGCGATCATGTTGCGCACGGCCGAACGGGTCGCTTCCTTGATGGCTATTCGCATGCATTTCGAAAACGTCGCAAAGTCCACATGCCTATGGGCGCGTTATGGAGGACTCACTGGCGTCGACGCCCGTCGTGCAATAGTACTCCTCGGCATTCGCTTGAGGGATTACGGTATGAAAGTGGGGTGTCTTGGTGTACGGTTTGTCCTTGCGCACGGTGAGACGCACGGTGACGTCCATCGGCGTCTCGATGGCCGTACCTACACAGCCCATTAGTTAGTCAGACGAAATGCCCGCACATGTGACCACTTACCGCAGACCTCTTCCAATCGATTCCACATGCCCTGTTCAGCAAGCTCGATTGACAAACCGATGCTCACTCACCCCCATCTCCCTGGGCCGCATGTCCGTCCTACACGGCGCGTCGCGCACCACACGCTACGTCAGCAAACCCCATCGAACCAGCTCGCGACCACGGCCACAGATAGGAAAACAGAGACTCACCCCGACGGAAAATAACGCGCCTTCGACCTCGACCGGCAGATACAACGTCGCTCCCCTTGTCAAATGCTTCGTGTCCAAATTCCCGCCCGTCGCATACGGCGGAATCGTCGACCACGCTCCGGGCTCACCCCTCGCGACGCCCATCTCGCCTGCAAACGGACGCAGCGGAATGCGGATCCCCTTTTCCTTGTTCAAGTACGCGTACCTCTGCACCTCGCCCGCCGCACCTGGCACGCTCTGCGCCACAGTCTCGGTGAGATCCCAAATCTTGAGCGCAGGCTCTGGAAACTCGTCCGCCAACAGTCCGAAACCGGGGATGATGGCCGTCCAGCCCCAATCGGCCGTTCGTACGTCGAGCACGTCAATCTGGAGGGTGTCCCCGGGTTGAGCGCCTTGGACGTACACGGGTCCGTTGACTTGGACACAGAGCTCGAGTTTGAGGGCGGCGACGGAGGCAGCGGTCGAGTTGGGGTTGAGTTGGCCATTGGAGCCGTCGAGACAGGAGAAATGGACGGTGGATCCGGATGGGACTGTCAAGGCAGGTGGGATACTGTGAAGAGGTCGAATGGAGAGGAGGTAAGATGTGAGAGGGAAACTATGGTGTACCTATTATCCCATGCCAGATTCGCTTGCTCGCGCTTCACTGCATGGATCGACATCTGCTAAAACAAATGACTTGGTAGATCCTTACGACAATTGCGTTGTGCACGGTAGATCGACGAGGTATGTGTGTGTGCGGTGGGAAGTTCGTCTGGGTTGTGCATCGGCACTATATATACCAAGTGAGGTGTCTGTATGATAGAAATAACAGCCCGAGCATGAGGGCCTGAGAGTGTTCTGTCCCCGTGATCGTCCTGGTCGATAGCGCTCTCGTCAGCGCAGGTGGGCCCCGTAACACTCTACTAGTCAGACGCTCGTAAGTCACCGGTCATGCAGGCTTCTCCATCCAAGATCTACATGTGTCTCATACGCATCACAACCGATTGCGCGCCGTGACCCATCCTCACCACAACTCGAAACACGATCTTGTGCCATACCTGGTATCAGATGGATCAATCACATCCAGGCCCTATCTCTGTCCCACGTTATCGCACCGCATCGAGTGACCGAGGTGGATGTGTGATGGCAAGTATGTCTAGATGGCGCATTGGTAGTATATTATATTACACATATAGCAAGATATTATATAGATGACGCATGCGATAGAGATGATGAAGTAACCCAGAACGCGAGGGCCTGAGAGCGATCGACAACGGTGCAAGTTCCCGGTCGGTTTCCGGATCATCACAGATGTCGATAAGCCTCCTTGACAGTCGCTCGTGACAGCAGTCCAAACATGGCAACCCAGGAACGCTCGGAGGGCCATGTCACGCCTCCTCCATCCTATGTAGATCCACCCATCCCATACACCTCCCAATCGATCGCGCGCTGCGGGGGTGCATACCGCCCAAAAGACCCCAAGTCCGACAGATGCCGCATCGTCGGCCGACCATGTGGACAGTTCCAAGGTTGGTCCATCGTTCCCATGTGTCGTACGATCTAATAGCATGTCACGGCGATGACGGCGATGGCGACGTGCGCGAGACGGTTCGGTTCAAACGAGGTGCGTGAGATGGAAAGATGAGAGAGGACGTTCGACGTACCGCCGTCATCCGCATCTTGTCGAGCGCCTTGCCGACCATGACGCTCCGCCTACAAGCACGCATCGCAAACATGGCCCGCGCTTTCGAACAGCGTACCATCGTGCCCCTCGGGCGGTCCTGCATGAGATGGATGAGTTCGTCAAGGTCTGTCATGAATCAACGCGCGGTCAGCATCCCAAGTGGGCTCGTCGGAGAGCAGTGAGACAAGGTACGTAGCTTACCCTTTATGTCGAATACCGTATCCTTGGACATGGGCTGCGCGACCAGCCGTAATCGCACCCTCGCGCCTTCTGATCCTCGCTCGCCGTCGTCTCCAATGGTCTCTGGCTCTTCTACCCGTTCCAGTTCGAATCCGTTCCGCTTCAACACGTCCATGTTCTCGCTCGCGAGCATCTCGTCCGCCGCTGTCAGCTGCAACTCGCGCGGTCTACGCCGACCCACCGTCCGCCGCAAGAAAGTATGATCATCAGGTCAGGACAAGTGCGCGTCGGGGACGGACGTGAAAGACGCACCGAAAGAGCTTTTGAGACGCAATGATCGTGCTCGCCTGCAACGTCTCGAAATTCCACTTTTCGTCCGCAGCGTGCTGGTCGACGATGAATAAATCGTCCATCGTCCCCCCCGCGTCGTCCAGGGTGGCATCGCTGCGCTTCCGCACGATGATGAATCCGAGATTAAACTGTCCCACGACCGCCATGCGTTCGAAATCGGCCTTGGAAATGATCCGCGAGAGCGCAGCCGATACGACGGTATCGTCTGCAGTCGTTTCGAGATTGGCAGACGAGACGACCGAACGGAGGGTCGAACTCGGAGCAGTCGACGGGGACTCGGAGGATGACAAGAGACGGTTGTATACGTCCAGATAGTGAGTCCCTACGCTGATCAGGTTCACGCGCAGCGTCACGGAATCGGTGTCCGTCTCTGCAAGAGGGCGGGTAGATTGAGCGTTCGAGGATGGTTCGACTGTCTTGCCCAAGGGGGGAACGTAGGTCCCGACCAGGGTCGATGAAAATCCCCAATCATCTTCCGAGGGGATGTTGTCTTCCGTTCGACCTGTGTCATCTCCTGTAGAAGCGTGTGGGACTGAATAGGTAGCAGTGCGTGAACCTTTGGCGGCGGTAGATGGCGGCTCGTCGATGTCCATCGCTCGTTCGTCATCAGAGAGCACGAGCACCGTCACCTGAGACGATTGACTCCCTGCTCCCGGTCGCGTCCTCCTATCTTGCCTCAAACGTTCCTCGCCTTCCTCATCTCCCTCAAGCTCATCCACCTCTGAACTATTGTCGCCTCCTTTCCGTATCCCTCGATTTCGATATCCATCGCCCTTATCCTCGCTCTCGCTTTCTTCCTCTTCCTCGTCTGGCAACGCCTTACTCCCACCACTCAAGAACTGACTTAGACTCGACCTGAAGCTCGTCCTCGTCTCCCGCACGCGATCACCCTCACTAGACGGCCTCGCCCGCTTTCGCGGCCTCCCAGCCTCTTCATCTCCATCGTCGTCTCTTCGAAGATTCCAAGCCGCATTACGGGTGCTTAGGACGGTCTGCAGGGAGCGAGGTTTATCAGGAACGTTGGTCGACGAACGCGCGAGGTGGGCCAAGGTAGCCACAGTCGTCGACGCCGACGTAGAGGCACTCTTGGTGATGGTTGCCCCGCGCACGGTCTGCAGAGGACACGCACGCTCGTCGCCGTTCTGCTCAGACGCGACGCCTTGCTTTTTCTTCCCCTTATCAACTCGCCCAGTGGCGTCGTTCCCCTCCTCCTCAGACTCGGGAAAGAAGAGCGGCTCGGACGGCGCTCGACTCCTCGGACGATCGATCATCCCGCTATTGGCCTTTTCCGTCCCGTCTTGCACACCGCCTTTACCACTCGGCCCAGGCTGCGCCACGAGCGTAGGCTCAGGCTCACGTTCCGATTGCGATCCGGGTTCTCCGTCAGCCCCAACTCCGTCATCCAACGGGAGACTTGGAACGTCCGTCGTGATCGGCTCGTTCCCACCATCCATAGTTTTCGCATCGCCAGGTTGAGGGAAACGTGATGGCGTGTGACTATGCTGTGTATGATCATCTAGAACTGAGGACGTCGCCGCATGCTGTGGCCCTTTCTCGCCCCTGTCGTGTTCTCGTTCCCATGTCTGCATAGCTGGCTTACCCTGATTCTTTGTTAGTTGCGTATCCCGCCGTTGCACCTGTGTCTGCAAAGGCTGTGTGGTTACATCATACGTGGACCTGGCGGACGAAAATGCGGTTTCCAGTGCGGTCTGTGGGAACGAGTGTGAGATGGGACGATACGCCGAGCCCAGCTGACACACGAACGCACTTTGAGAGCTTGCACGAGATTGTTTTCGCTGTGCAGGAAAATGGTGCGTTTGTCAGGGCTGATGTTAATATCACACGCGTCTATATGCATCGCGATCAGCACGAAATCCATCGACTTGGCCGAGTAAAAATAGAGGGGTCGTATCTGACTGCGGACTCACTCGTAGGTAGAGTGACGTTGGCGATCACAAAGGGGGACTGGTTGACGTTGAACGTCCTGTACACTTCGTTGACGACTTTCTGGACCTACAGCACCCAAGGAAATGAAACAATGTACACCACGGCATCATAGCAACGCACCTTTCCGGGATTGTACGGCCGTCCGTTGACAAAGAAGAACTGCCGGTCGACACTCGTCCGCCCAGCACCGATGGCAAACTTGGAAATTAGACCCTGGACCTTGATAGGAGTCACGACTGAACTGGTTCCCAACGTAGTTTAGCATATGACCGTTCGTCCCGAGGCGACACTGCGATGAAGGTGACGCACATGTCGTTTTCCGGGTCTATGCGTCTCAGAACGGACTTTTCCGTCTCCACGTCAAAGGACAGATCGAGATCGACAACGTTTTCGAGCGCTTTGGATCCCCACACTGCAAGGACGGAAGCACGTATGGAAGGCGACCCGTCTGTTTTGAATTGAACGACCTTGCGGCTGTGCCGAGTGAGGAAGGTCCAACGTTTCGAGTGAAGCGCACACCTACCCGCCTTCGGTCTGATTGCTTACGGTAAGTCTCACCCCGCTGTTCTCCAGTGCACACGGCAAGAGGGCATACGCGTGCAGTAGATTCAGCGCCTTTTGAAATTCGCGCTTCGTGTTTCTCTCAAACTCTTTGCGGCGCACGGGAAGTGGCTTGAATAGGTTGGAAACCGTGACCGTCGTTCCTCTCTGTGGTACGTGAGTACATCGTACGGGGACGAACGACAGGATGACACACCTGCCGAGCAATTTTGCACTTTGAGCGCGCTTTGCCGTTTCTATCCATCTCGATGATGGTGCCCATCGGGGCTTCAGAGGAAGTTGCTGTCGTGACCGTGAAACCATCGGCCAGGGCACACAGGGACGAAAGGGCTTCTCCGCGGAAACCAAAAGTGAGGACGCGCGATAGGTCTTCAAAGGAGGACAGCTTTGACGTATAGTGCTTGAGCGCTGAAGGGTCGCTTGAACAGGACAAAGGACGAGAACGGAGTGAATTGGACTGACCGATGCTGTCGTGATCCTTTGGTGCAATTCCGCAGCCGTTGTCGACGACCTCTATTGTTTTGAGGCCATAGTCCCGAAAACGGACGTCTGGGAACGGTTTGGGCGTCAGGGTGTGGATGGACCGAGGATGGGCGCACCTATGCACGCTGCGCCTGCGTCGAGGCTGTTCTCAACAAGCTCTTTGATGGCCGTTTGGAGGTTGACGACAACCTGACCGGATGTGATGCGGTGGACCGAGTGGGCGTCGATCGCACTGATGGTGGATTCGCTCATTCTTATTGTTGTGGCCAGCTGTGGTCTTGTGGCGGGGTGGTAGTTTACTTTATAACATGAGGCCAATCTCTCCCTCATCCTCGTCCTCCTCCTCGTCGTCGTCGCGCACGATGCAGACACACAACGACGTTCAGCTCAGCCGCGCCCTGCTTCTCGACCTCCTCGACGACTTCCAGCAGCGGGCGCTACAGGTCTTTGGCTGCCAGATCCGTCTCTTCATCCACGGCGGCGCCGTCATGATCCTCCACCCGCTCCTCTCGATCTCCTCGACACGCAGAACTACGCGGGACATCGACTACATCCGCCGCGCGTTCGGACACGAGTGGCGCAAAAAGGGCGTCTACGACGCCGAAGACCGTCTCCAGTCCTGCATTAGCGCAACCGCCCAGCGCTTCCGCATCGGGTGCGTCCTCCTCACTTCGCCCATCGACCTCCTCCCGTCCTGAACGTTCACCAGTACAGACTGGATGAACGCCGACCCCGACGTCGCCCTCCCGTTTGCCCGAGAGTGCGTCCGAAATATCTCGTCGCCATGAGGCCCCCACGCTGACGCTGACCGTCCCTACAGCTCCCGCGGTCACCTATACGACCCCATTTACTACGACGCCAAGCAGCCCAACAACGTCGAGATGAACACCATCTATTCGTCCCCCGGCCTCAACCTCATCAGCGTCACCATGTTCTGGGGCGTCGCCCTCAAGCTCGTCCGGTACCAGAAAGAAGACCCGACGGACATCGTCGCCATGCTTCGCCACGGCACCAAGCTCAACGGCGTACATTGGACGCCCCACGTCATGGAGAGATGGATAAAGACCCTGTGCTGGCCCATGGGATACGACAGCTACCAGCCCCAACGCATCGACGAGCTCAGGGACCGTATCCAGGACGCAGTCAGACTGCTTCAGAACTCGTCCGACGACTTTTTTGTGGGAAAGAGCTACACCCCGATGCGCACGCGTCGATCCTCCATGCATGTGCCCCACGAGCACCACATGCCAAGTCCGCACACGCAGGTGCCGTCGCGCATGCAACCCCTCCATACGTCCTTTGATCTGCCTGTCGTCCCCCACCTCTCGGCGTCACATGTCATGAGCCCCCTTAGCAGCCCATCCGGTTCTGTACCCATCCCGATGCCCGAACCTTGGCATCACCGTGCTCCGATAGCGCCTCACACGCGCGCATTCTAACATCGTCGATCGATGTGCCACATTTCTAAAACGACCAATACCACCCTCGCTGGCTCGCTTGCATACGGATTTCGCAGCAATGTACGCTCGCATCCCGCACTGTTGTGTATCAACACGCCATGGCAACTCCTCGTGTATCGCTTATTCGTTCTTCTCCTTTAATCACGCTTGCTGTTTCGTATGGGGAAACTCATTCATGTAAGTTATGTGTGTACGCGTATTTCCTCTGGGTTTTCTCTTCGGTTAGAATCCTACGTGGAGAACCCGTGTCTCTTTTATGCAACTCGTCTCTGCTTTCTGTACTAGTTATTACCTAGTTTACTGTAGAGCCACTACGGGGGACTTTACACATATATATCTTGACGTCCAATGATTCTAGAAGTGCGACTCTACGTCTGACGAGCCTGAGGCTATGTATGCCACAGCAACACGAAGACAGAGGATATGCGTCGATGTGAGAAGCGATTGACTATGCTGTGGGCACGATCCCACGGATGTCCTCGGGGACGAGTTCGACAGGCAACTTTGCAATCTTGTCCAGGGGTGCACGCTTGGCGAGCGCGAGGAGGTTCATACGGAGGCGTTTCACCAGCGTATCTTCCTCCGTCCCAGCGTCGAGTCCGGGTTCGGGCCGAGACGGGGATCCGTCCGGATTCACGCTGTCCCCCTCGGACTCGGATTTCGTATCGACGTTCATCGCATTCGTCTCCACTTCGTCTTCTTCCTCGACGACGCACGCATCTTCCATCTCCTCCTTCACCCTCACGTTCCCATCCCCTTCCGCCCTCTCTCCATTCCCGTCCATGTCCACGTGCCTACCCAGCGCCTCGATCACCTCGGCGCTCCACGCCAACGCGCGCTCAATCTCAGCCCGTTCCCCTCCCTCGCCCGTCCCACCCTCGAGCATGCCCTCCTTGGCCAACTCCTCCGGCGCCCGAATGAGCGCCGCCATATCCAGCTGTTCCCCAGACCACTTTTTGAACGACGCCATGTCGCGTGCAGCACCGGGAAGCGCCGCCAAGCGCACGTGAAAAGGCGAGACGGACCCGTCACCATACGACGCGACAGTGGTAGAACCAAAGCCAGGAACGACAGCGACCGCACCAGCGGGGAACAGGACGTCCCGCAACCAGCCGTGTCGTCCGCGCGTCACCGTATCCACGAGATTGTCCTCGACGTATCGCGCAAGAGGCACGCCGAGCGGGAGGCCAGCGTCGTCACGGTCTTGAGGCGTATAGGCGACCTTCTTTTCCGTACCCTCATCTCCGTCTCGAACTTCGTCTGGACTTGCGTCCTCGGCTCTGCGCGCGTCAGCGAGATAGACGGACGGAGCGACGAACTCGGCCAGACTCCGCACGTACGCGTACCCGTCCACACCCCCGTAAACGACGTCCCGCAAGTAATCCCATGCCTCCGCCGCACGCGCGTCCGTCCAAAACGTCTCGACGCCAGTGGCCCCTTGCTCTTCCACGTTCTCGTTCTCGCCCGTACGCACCTCATCGAGCTCGGTCTCTCGTTTTTTCCGCTTGACTCCCCGATGCTCCACCGTCGACCGTATCGTCGCAAACAGTCGGTGTTCGGAACCATAGACGTAGTCTGCGGCGACCATCCCCGCGCTGCTGAGCGCCGTAGCCGTGTTCGCACCTATCGCGGACGCGGCGAGCTCGCCCAGAAAGGTCGCAAAGGTGCCATAGTCTGCTGGTCCTGCTTCTCGTGGGACTTTCCAAGTCGTCTTGGCGTCGTCCGCCATGGCGTCGCCCTCCTTGTCTTTGCCTCGAGAACGTGCAGGGACGTTCCGCAAGACCGTCCAGTGCCGGCGCTTTTTAGCGGGTCGCGGTGGTAGGGCAGAAGTGGAAGCGGTTGCGGTAGACAGTGTCGGGACATTGGAGAGGGTCGATAACATGGGCGTCGGGCGATTTGAAGGGACGGTGACAGGTATAGGTGCATGTATGCGCAATCCAGACATCTGGGATCGAGGTTGAGTGCCGTCCGTGGTGATCATCGGCAAAGGCATAGTTGTGGACGTTGGCGGATAAAGAGGGGTGACCTGTGGACGAGCAGGAGGCTCGGGTACGAGTACATTGAGAACCGAAAACGGATCTTCCACTGAAATGCGCGTAGAGCTTGTGGTATCCAAAGTTGAACCATGGTAAATAGAGGGATAAACTCACTCTCTGCATAGTCGAGACTTCCATCCGTACGATATGGTGGTCCTTCCTTTTCGAATCGGAGGCGTTCCTTCTTTGTCTTGTACCGTTTACCTGCGGATATAACGTCAACGGAACGAGTACGAAAACGGCGGAGGAGGCGCACCTTTGATTTTCAGCGCAATCATCAGCTCTGCCCAATCGCTTCCAGCCGGAAACGCCCCCACCCCGTCCTTGGTTCCAGGCATCCTCCCTTCCACGTCCAGACTCTCCGACAACGCCGTCTGAGCGTGTTTTTTATATGGTCCCCTCGGTCCTCTCTTTCCCTGGCCTGGCGGTGCCACCTGTCCCGGAGCCGGTGTTGTCGATGGTGCACGGCTCCCGGTCGCCATGCTCCCGTCCACGTCTCTCGGCGTCGAGACCTCGTCATCGACGTTGACGGGCTGCGATGTCGAGCCGTCCTCATCCTGCTCGACGTCGATGTTCCAATCCGTCTCGTATTCGATCACATGCGCAGAAACCCGCGCAATGTGATCAAGTCCCCATACTTCTAATCGGTCGGCCTCGTTGTGGTAGATCGATCCGGGGGGATTGAACGTCTTGGCGTTGGTCGTCACGAGCCGAAAGTCGGTCTGTCCGTGGCCGTGCGAGGCGTGAGTGTAAGTGTGAGTGAGCAGACGTTCGACGAGAGTCAGGGAACGGAACGGTTGCACCGAACGCACACACGCACCATGAATTCTTCGAGGGAACGGTACTTGCCCTTGGTCACCTTGACCGTCATCGTACCAAAGTCCATCGGCATCTTGATCACTTCTGCATACCCTGGTACCTGCTCCGGGTTCACGGGATGAATGAAGAACGCATAGTCGTCCTTCCTAACCGACGACCCAACACGTCGTCAGCGAACGAACCCCATCTCAGATTCGAAAACGTCGCGCTCACTTTTTGATCTGCGTGATTAGCTTCGTCAAGACCTCCTTGAGCGGCTTGAGCTTGATCGGTCGAGGAACTTTGAGTCGCTGCTCGCCGACGGCGTCCGCGCCGGGCTGCTTCGAGGACTTTGTCTTTTTCCCCGCATTGGCGGCTTTGAGTGCGCGGAGGGACGGGAGGACGAGGGTGATGCCAGAGTGTCCGTTCGGTTGGCTGGTCGACGTCGACGGTGGAGTTTCGCCTGCAACGTCCAAATCATCCATCTCGACTGGGAGACTGTCCAAAATCAGCGCATGCTGAGGTCAGGCGAACAGCCTGAGGAAAACATACCTAATTTGGAATGTCTCCATGAACACGTCGATCGCTGCACTTCATGCAATGCTAGTAAATGCGGCGCTGACTCGACGAAATAATGCCAGACCGCCACCTCGACGGAGACGTCCAAAATCAGTGCATGCTGCTAGCTGCGGTCAGGCGAATAGCCTGAGGAAAAAACATACCTCATTTGGAATGTCTCCGCAGGCTCAATAACCGAACTAGCGATCAGGCTCAAGTCTAGGCTCAAATCGGTCAATTCTACAAGTGACATCATGTCTTCTCAACCACGTGGACTCGGGCATTCTCCGTCGACGAAACAAGAGGTTCACAGTTCACAGGCACCACGGGCGTCGCATTTTTCGCATGCACTGCCCAAACGACTCCATGTATCATGTGAAATAGGTGTGATATGAGTGCTCTCGCTCTTCTCAACAGAGCAGAACGATCGTCCCCTACTCGCTGAGAGTCTAGTTTTGGGAGGCTATCTCGTTCTGTACCACAATCCGCAGGAACAAGAGTGGCATTATGACAAGTATGCATTCAAATATTTGACAGTGATATGGAATTGCATGTTGACATTTTTTATCTCTACAGAACGATGGCAAATCATGTGGTTCACTGACACCAAAATCACCTGCGGACGCACAGTAGTGTGACTTTGGCTGAGACGGCTCGGTCGAGCTAGCATGATGCATGGGCTTGCAGCCATTCTGTATTTCTGCTTTGAACAGCAGGGTGCAATGTCCGGTCTCGACGAGGTGCTTGCCCTCGAACTCAATGCATCGGAACTTCGTCCTCAAGGGCATTCTGACCGGGCAGTTTCATTGACTGGCATCGCGAGCATCCTCCTTTCCTGTTTCCAGCAGCTTGGAACGCTGTCCGACCTTGACGAGGCGCTTGCCTTGCATCGCAATGCATTGGAACTTCTCCCCCAAGACCATCCTGATCGAGTCATGTCATTGACCGGCATCGCAAGTTGCCTTTATTGTCGTTTCCATCAGCTTGGAACGCTATCGGATCTTGACGAGGCACTTGTTCTTGAACGAAGTGCGTTGCAACTTCGCTCCCAAGGGCATCCTGATCAGGTGATTTCGTTGGCCGGCATCGCGAGTATCCTCCATTCATCCATCCGGCAGCTTGGGATGCTGTCTGACCTCGATGAGGCACTTGCACTGCATAGCAATATGTTGGAGCTTCGCCCCAGGGCCATCATGATCGAGCCATGTCATTGACCAGCATCATGGGTTGCCTTTATTCCCGTTTCAGTTAGCTCGGAATGCTATCAGATCTGGACGAGGCACTTGCTCTCGAATGAAATGGATTGCAACTTCTCCCCCAAGGGCATTCTAAGTGAGCAGCTCCATTGACTGGCATCATGACTATCCTCTATTCACGTTTCCAGCAGCTTGGAATGCTATCTGACCTCGACAAGGCACTTGCCTCGCATCACAATGCATTGGAACTTCTTCCCCAATGTTACAATTTTCTTTTCTTATCATTGCTTTCTCCTACTTGTACATTTCTCCTCTCTAGTCTCTTACCAAGGATGTCGGATCTCTCGGGCACAGGAGGTATACCTTTTCATTGGAGGACCCTCCATGCTATCCTTAGCCTGCTTTCCTTAGGACTTTGTCGTTTAGCCACTACCTTGGACTCTCTTTTCCTAGCTAAGTTCTCTCATACTTAGTCATATCCTAGCTTTACCTGGTCCATGTGTGGGAAGTCTCCTTCTCTCTCTAGTATATCATTCATGTTGTTCCTGTATCTCTGGTCCCCATTCTTGATCTGCACAATATTAGCATAACTTCTTGAGTTAACTCTGTGCTTGACAAATCCTCAGTGACCTTAGCGACTCTAAGGTCAATTCCATTGTCCAAGTCTCTGCCAGACATCGGTCTCTTAGTGAGTATTACCTGCAGACAACCTGAGTCACTCTCTAGCCCTCTTTTGTACGCTACGTGTAACAAAAGATCAAGAATTCTTCTCGGTCCCACCTCCTTAGGTGAAGGACCTACCCCAATCTCACCACGTCGTTCAAAGCCCCAGGAGACAGTGACTCTGAACTCCCTGATCTCGCTCAGTACCGCTTACCCTCTAGGCAAATCGCCGGATCCAGCTGGACTCCACTCCTTGACCCATCCTTCACACCTTCCCCCAAAGGACAAAGACCAAGCAACCCCACTCTATCCAACCCACCCCCTCGTCAATCTAGCCCACCCCCATGCCAACTCAGCCCACCCTCACGTCAACCCAGCCCAATCAACCTCTCCCGCTCACCATCCCCAATCATGCCCTCAGAACTTAAAGCCACTCTTCCTGCTGACTTCGCTGGGTCCTCTTCTGATGCCTCTTGGTGGATGAAGGCCATGAGAGTTTACTTCCTAATCAATGATAGCCTCTACCCTGGAGACCCCGAAAAGATCATGACCACGCTCAATAGGATGCCCACCAGTCAAGGAGCATCCTTCGCAGAAGCATGGTATGACAAGATGGCTGACTCTAACGTCACCACTGGGAAGACCTTCCTCGATTTCACCAAAGACTTTGAGACTACCTTCTTCCCATATGATGTGAAAGCCACCGCCCGCTTAGAACTAGCCAAACTATGTCAGAAAGTCACCCGCTCCCATGATGGGTTCCAGCAATACATCACCGACTTCCAGAACCTAGCAGGAAAGTCTGACATCACAGATAAGGTCACCCTCATCAACCACTTCGCCCTAGGACTTGATCAACAAATCACCACCATGATCCTGTCCATGGGGACCATTCCCACTACCATCGCAGACTGGGTAATGAAGGCTAAGACCTTCCATGCCCAGAAGATGAGAATCCAAGCTCTCCGCACCGGAACAACCACCTCTCCCTTCTCCTTTAACAACTCTCGCATCCCTAGCAGAGACCCCAATGCCATGGAAGTAGACTTGACCACCACCCTAGCCAAACTCACTCCCACTGAACGAGCCAAATACATCAAGGAAGGACGGTGCTTCCGCTGTCGAACTATCAGGCATGACGCCCGCAATTGTAAGAAAACTACTGGTCGCCCCCAGAACATATGAGCCACCATCCTCGTCCCATCCCTCCCACTGCCCACACCCCCTGCCCCTGCCTTACCATCCCCCCTCAAACAATATGTAAACTCCCTTTGCACCTCTGGCAAAAATGAGACAGAAATCCTCTCTGTTCTAAAAATGTGCTACGATGAGGACAAAGAGAAAGTAAACGCTGTCCAGTTCGCCAATGTACAAAAGGCGAAGGATTTTTAAAAAGGGAAGCAGCCTCGACGTCTCCTTCCCTAGACTCTACCCATGTACTCGTAGCATCACCAAAAAATAGAACTATTCGTTTGGATGTCAAAGTACAAAGCATCGAAACCTCAGCCCTCATCGACTCTGGAGCAACTGGAAACTTCATCGACCCTCGCCTCCTACCCCAAGGGAACTTCCGCCTAAAGAAACTCCCTCATCCCATCCTAGCCTACAACGTTGATGGAACTCAGAACATATCAGGAAGCATCCGCTGGACTACTACCACCCATATTTCTCATGGCTCCTTCTCCTCAATCAAAACCCTCTTTGTCCTTTGACAAAAAACCCCTCAGATCATTTTAGGCATGCCTTGGCTAACCAGATGGAATCCCAACGTTGATTGGAAAGGCCACACTCTCTTCATCTCGATGTCTCCCCAGAGGGTCGAGAGGACTCTTCGTGAGCGCCCTCCCCTGAAGGAGATTGAGGAAGAAGAGATTTACAAACTAACCATCTCTACGGAGATCGCTCAAAAAGCAATGCCCTCCCAATCCACCATCTCCGAGTTTTGCAAGGACTTTGCTGATGTCTTCGCTGAATCCTTTCACAATGTCCTTCCTGCTCATCACTTGTTCGACCACACCATCGATCTCAAAGACTCCTTCACCCCAAAAATCGCTAAAATCTACTCGCTGAATCCCAAAGAGAAAGAGTCCCTCAGAGAGTTCATCGAGGAACACCTCAAAACTGGTCGCATCATTCCGTCGAAATCCCCGCAAGCTTCCCCCTTCTTCTTCGTACCCAAGAAAGATGGGACCCTCCGTCCATGCCAGGACTACCACTACTTAAACTCCCATACCATCCAGAACGCTTACCCCTTGCCCCTCATTTCTGATCTCCTAGAGGATATGAAGGATGCCGACCACTTCACTAAAATGGACATCCAATGGGGATACAACAATATCCGAATCCGCGAATTGGACCAATGGAAGGCAGCCTTTATCACCCCCCTAGGACTCTTCGAATCTACGGTCATGTTCTTCGGGTTCTCCAATGCCCCCTCCATATTCCAAGCATTCATGAACCATATCTTTGCCGACATGATTGCGGAACATTGGCTGAAGATCTACATGGATGACCTGGGTATTTGCACCAAAGGCCCCCTCTCCCTCCATCATGAGTGCACCCGACGAGTCCTCCTCCGACTATGTGAACACAACCTCTCCGTCAAACTGTCCAAATGTTTCTTCAACTCCAAAACTATGGAGTGTTATGATATGAGACTCAGTCTCCTATTCTCTTTTTCTCTTTTTACTTTTACTTAGCTAAGTCTCAATTGGTCCTCATCACCTTTGGACCTCAGGTACGCTGTTGCTACCCCGTGTACCACTTCCCCAGTTCCTTCTGCTTCTCCGTCCTTCTATGACGTTCCATGGAACTGCTGTATTATTAGATATGACTTGTCGTGACTCAGCCCTTATCGCGCTGACTCACTCCTTATCTTTGACACTTACGTGTCCCCTTACGTAACCCTTCTGGTAGCCGTATTTAAACCTCGCACTCTCGCTTGTATTTCCTTAAGCTTAGTCTTCTCGAATACTACGAGTTACTTGGCCTCCTCACTCCCCTCGTCGTCATCCGCAGTGACACACTAAGAGCTTAAGGGCACTCCCCAAAAGTCTCTTTCTTTGACCTTCGCCTAGGATCTAGGGAATCCCCTTAGAATCCTATCTTAGACTCCGCGGGTCTTCCCAACGAGTAACCTTCGCCTCCGGCTGTAGGCACTGGACCTACGCTTGTCTACGTACTCGGCACTAGACCAGTACTCATGGTACCTCAAAGTCCTCTCTCGTCGTACTCTCCTAAGTCCACCTCGTTCATTCCGCGTCGAGGTAGTTAACTCACTCGAGACCCCGTCGGTTCTAGCCCAACGTAACAAAAGACTAAGCTTCTTCCTACAAGCGACTACTAGGTCGTCTTACTTCCTAACCACACTCCCGCACTCAGCCTGCACGGGGTGATTCCCTGGGCAATGCGCCACCATTGATCCCTGAACCCCTACCAGGTGGTTCATCCCCCGAGACATCGTCTCTGAACAACCCTCATCTCCCTCGTCCTTGGACCACTCTGACCACGAAGTCAACCCCACAACCCGAGAAGAGCAGGAAGAAACCCTCCAGCTTGCCCACGACCTTTCCGCCCAACTTAACCTTCCGAGAGTTCCTACCCCTCCTTCTCCCACTCCCATTACCATGCAACCCATTTTTCCTCTCCCTTCCAGACCTACGCCGCACCCAGTGCTCACTGGATACCCTCTATCTAGAACGCGTCCCCTGTTCCCTCGGCCAACTTCGCCCCGAAAGACTATGTCCGCTGGAAAGGAACTCCGTCTTGGAGCCCCTACACCCTTTGATGGGTCCCCTGATACAGCCGTACAGTGGCTCCATACTATACAGTTCTACCTCCTCGTTAATGAGGATGTCTATGACACTGACGCTAAACGAATCGCCTTTGCCCTCTCGCACATGACCAAAGGGTCAGCTGCCACCTGGGCCGCCACCTTCCGACAGAAGTGCATGGCCACCGGAATCATCTCCCTCGGGACCCTCCCCGCTTTCATAAGTGAGTTCAAAACTGCCTTCGAACACCAAGATTCAATTGGCAATGCCATCGCGTGGCTCACCACCATGCGAATGACCAAGAAGAAAGGGACCTACGAGCCCTCCCTAACCAACTACATTGCTGACTTCCGTCGCAATGTTGTCGTCTCAAAAATACTTGACGACAATGTCCTCATCGCATACTTCTCAGCAGGGCTCCCCCAACCCCTGATGATGAAAATCTATTCCATGGAGACCCCTCCAACTACTGCCGAAGACTGGTACAAGAAAGCGACCCACTTCCAAACCATGTGGGAAAGAACTCAGGAAATCGCCAAAAGAATGTACCGCCCGACCTCGCAAACCACCTCGTCCTCTTCAAACACCCCCCGAAGAGACCCTAACGCCATGGACGTGGACATAGTCCGCACCATCAGAAAACTCACCCTGGAAGAAAGGAAAAAATGCGTTGAAAAGAAGCTATGTTTCCGATGCCGACAACCCGGCCACTCCTCCTTCAAATGCCCCACCTTTTCTTCACAGTGTCCCACAGGTACCCCGAGCCGACCTACCAAGAAAGTCACCGAAGTAGCCGATGAACAAATCCCTTGTCTACAAAAGATCGAGGACGATGACGACAAAGAAGGAGAAGATGTAAAGACCGTCTTTCTCCAGGATTTTTAGAAAGGAAGCCTACCCCGATGTTAGCCCCTTCCTCTATAAAAGTTGTACTAGTAAACACGACTGAAAAAACCATGCAAATTCCCATCCAAGTTGTGCGGCCCATGTACACTAAGAAAACTGTCGCCACCTCTGCCCTCGTCGATAGCAGGGCAAACATCTCTTGCATCGACCAAGCTTTCGTAGAAAAGTACAAACTCCCTCTTACGAAACTCTCCACCCTGATCCAGGCCCGCAACACCGATGGATCACTAAACAAGAAAGGGAAAATAACCCATACGTCTTCTCTCTTTGTCATCATTGGAGGACTAACCCACCAAGTCCTCCTTCATGTCATGCACCTCGGACGAGATAACGTCATCCTTGGCCTCCCCTGGCTTCGAGCCATGAACCCCAAAATCAATTGGGCAAGACGAACCCTTTCCCTAGACAAAAAAACCGACCAATCCAAGCTATGCAAGGAAAAGGTCTGCCTCAACCAGTGTAGACACGATAGAGTCTACACCTTTCCTGACCATGAATCAGATGCCTTACCGGTAAAGACCATCTCGCATGACCACCTCCGAGACTACAATGACTGGACAACCGAAGACGTCTTCATGAACATCGCCGCCAAGAACCGATCTGTCTTTCGGATCATGAGATGCGGATCTCGCTTCCTCCAACCCGCCCAAGTAGCAAAACTAACCCAAGCTACCGAACTCGCCCGAGCTGAAGCTCTCGCGATCCCTAAAACCACCTTACCCCTGGAATACCAACAATTCGCTTCCGTCTTCTCAAAAGACGCAGCTGACCATCTTCCACCTAGCCGATCCTACGACCACGAAATCAAACTCAAACCCAATTTCGTTCCCCACATCGGGAAAGTATACCCTTTGTCTCCTGCCGAAACTGAAGCGGCAGATAAATTCATCGACGAAAATCTAACCGCCAGGAAAATTTCCCCGTCTAACTCCCCGCAGGCTTCCCCCTTTTTCTTCATTCACAAGAAAGACGGCAGTCTTAGGCCTTGCCAAGACTACCGCAAACTCAATGAGGTGACCATATGAGACGCCTACCCACTACCCTTGATCTCGGAGTTAATCGACAAACTCCAAGACGCCAAGAAATTCACAAAGTTCGGTGTACGTTGGGGATATAACAATGTACAAATCAAACCAGAAGACCGATGGAAGGCCGCCTTCGTAACTCACTGCGGACTCTTCCAACCGAACGTAATGTTCTTTGGATTGACTAACTCCCCCGCGACTTTCCAGAGGTTCATGAATGACTCCTTCCGCGACATGATCGCTGAAGGATGGCTAATTATCTACATGGACGATTTACTCATCTTTTCCCCAGATGACACCCTACATACGGAGTGTACCAAACGCGTCCTCCAGAGGATGACCGAACTCGACCTCCACCTCAAACTCAAGAAGTGTAAGTTCACGACTGACGAAGTCGAGTACCTCGGAATGATCATCAAACCTGGCCATGCCGCCATGGACCTGGTCAAATTAGAAGGCATTTCCAAATGGCCCGTCCTGACCACCGTAAAACAAGTCTGATCCTTCCTCGGATTTGCTAACTTCTACAGGCGATTCATCACCAACTATTCAACACTCGCCCACCTGCTCATCGACCTCACCCAGAAGGCACAACCCTGGGAATGGACCTCCGACTGTCAAACAGCCTTCGAGGACCTCAAGAACCGGTTCCTCCAATGCCCAGTCCTGCACCTCCTGAACTCCGCGGCTCAATTCGCCATCGCAACCAACACCTCCAAATTCGCCACTGGAGGCATCCTTCAACAACTTGACGAAAACGGGGAGTGGAAACCCTGTTCCTTTATCTCTCAATTGTTCCTCCCCGTGGAATGAAACTATGACATTCACGACCGCAAACTCCTCGCAGTCATCTGCGCCCTCCAAGCATGGAAACATTACCTCCGTGGCTCTCCCTTCCCCATCCAGGTCTTTACCGACCACAAAAACCTCACCTACTTCCGCAAACCTCAGAGCCTCAACCGCCACCAGGCCCGCTGGCTTCTTGACCTCACAGACTTCGATCTGCAGTTCACCTACACCCCCGCCGCTCAACTCGCCGGTCCTGATGCTCTCTCCCAACGCCCTGACCATGAAACCAAAGACGCCGACAACACCGACATCACCCTTCTCCCTGACGACATCTTCATCTCCTCCATTGACACCCTCCTCACATCCCAGATCAAAGAAGGATGCAAAACCGATGCCATGGCCCTAGCAGCCATCCAATCCCTCAACCCAACTCTCCCTGTCGCCGGAGCCTTCCACTCCCGCCTCTCCCCGTGGCAAACTGTCGATGGGATGCTTATGTTCAATGGGCGTGTCTACGCCCCACCTGACTCTCGCCAAGCCATCTTGGCCAAACACCATGACCATCCCTCCGCCGGTCACCCTGGCATCCAAAAAACTCATCAACTCATCTGTGCAGAGTTTTGGTGGCCCACAATGGCCGCCTACATCCGCTCCTACGTCTCCAGCTGTGCTATCTGCCAGCAGCACAAAGCCAACACACACCCTACAACTCCCCCGCTCACCCCCATTCACTCCACTTGCTCCCGCCCTTTCCAACAGATTTCCTGTGATTTAATCATGGACTTACCCCCCTCCGAGGGGTTCGATAGTCTCCTGGTCGTGGTCGATCACGGACTTACAAAGGGGGTAATTCTCTGCCCCACAAAAAAATCTATCACCGCTGCTGGGATGGCAACCCTTTTTGCCCACAAAGTATACTCTCATTTCGGCCTCCCTGACTGCATCATTTCAGATTGTGGCCCCCAATTCGCCTCCGCCTTCTCCAAGGAACTCGTCCGTATCCTCAACTACAAACTCGCACTCTCCACCACTTTCCACCCACAAACGGACGGAGAAACTGAACGGGTAAACCAAGAAATTGAAACCTACCTTCGCATCTTCTGCAGAGATTCCCCCACCTCATGGGCAGATCGAATTCCTCAAGCGAAGTTCACACACAACCACCGACCCCACTCAGTTACCAACCAATCTCCGTTCTTCCTCCTCATGGGCTACGAACCTAACCCTCTACCCAATGTAGTCCCATCCACCCAAGTTCCCGCCATCAAGGTCAGACTCTGACAACTGACCTCAGCCCGCAATGAAGCCCTCGCCTCCCACAAGCTAGCCCGCCAGACCATGGCAGCTAGAACACGTCACTCCTTCACCCCATTCAAGAAGGGCGACCAGGTTTGGCTAGAAGCCTGTAACCTCTGCCGAGAACTCACTAACCCCAAGTTCTCTCCCAAAAGAGAAGGACCCTTTGCTATCTCTGACGTTCTTTCCCCTATCACGTACAGGCTAAAACTCCCGACAACATGGAAGATTCACCCCGTCTTCCACGCTTCTCTCCTATCGCCCTATCGGCAGAACGCTATTTATGGCCCACATTTCAAAAAGAACCCACTGGATCTCATCCGCGGACAAGTGGAGTTCGAGATAGAAAAGATCATATGGCATAAAGGCGCTTCGGATAAGCGTCGTTACCTAGTTCGGTGGAAAGGATACTCCGCCGATGATGACTCCTGGCTTCCTGAAAGGGAATTCAAACATGCACGGACCACCCTGTCCACGTATAAGAAGGCAAACCCCCGTGCCTTCCCTACTTAGTTTCTCTCTCTCTTTTCCCTCCTCATCGTAATACCAAAGAACAAAAACCACAACAAAAAAAAAAAAAAAAAACCGTCATGAACACTGTCCCTGCCTCCTCCGTATCTCTCTCTATATCTACTGTCTCCTCTCTACATTTGTCTCCCCCTATTTCTTCCCCTCTCGCTGACAATGTTACCTCCGCTGAGGACTTGTCCACTACCATAGAGTCCATAGCTTCCCACACCTCCATTGTTTATGACCCTCTTTTGTCCCCTCCTCAGGTCCCTGACTCCCCGCTCCCTTCAGAAGGCTGCTCGCCTTCACCGGAACTCCCACCGGTCTCCTTCGCTACCATCGCTCCCGCTCCCATCCTCAGCGTGGATGTTCCCCTCTATGCGCATCGTATGCACGAAGACTATCCCTCTCGTGAGGACATGCAGGAACTAGCTTCTGCCCTCACCGACTCCCACTTAATGATCCCGCTGCAGTCCTTTGTCGAGGATGCCTCCTGTTACGCGTAGTGTACGAAAGAGAACTGGAGGATGACTCGGATCGTCTGCAGGCGATACTCACGAAGAGACCGACGTCTGGCAGAGACTTGGACAAGGAATTAACCCTAGAATCGCTAAGGTCACTGAGGATGGTCAAGTGCACAGGTGACTCAAGAAGATTATGCTAATATTGTGCAGATCAAGAATGAAGGAAATACAGGATAAGAGACGACTATTTATAGAGAGGCCTATGCTGCATGGACCAAGGAAGCTTGTGGAATACTAGGTAACGATTAGGTATGAGAGAACCTAATTAAGAGAGACAGTGTTCATTGAGATG